>JANQAP020000065.1:1952109-1980473 GCA_026874005.2 Erythroxylum coriaceum
TATGGAATAATTCTAGGAAAGCAAATTAAATTTAATTCAAAAGAGAATTAAGAACAGAGGAAGGTCATTTATTTAGATCATTGACTCGCATGAAAAGTATTTAGAAATGGCCATTGTCTCTTTAGTAGAGAATTTGAATACATTCATGACACAACAAGAAACTAAATGAGATCAAAGGAAAGTGCAAATGCGAGATATGACCTAGGTTATAGCATACAATGTCTACTCAAGGACACATAAGTCCTAGGATTAATTTGTTAATCGAGATGTCATATACTCCTAACAGATATATGACAATATGCTGTCGTCGTATCCTGGTCACACTAGTTATTGAACAAGTATGAGTGCTGCAGAATTTTTTTTATTAAAACCCATCATGTGTAAGTGGGAGATAATAGATCATATACACCCATGAGGGGTCTAATAGTCATTGTTCTTTCAATAACTACCAAAGGTAGTTAAGTTTTTTAAACGTAAAAACGAAAGAATGAAAAGCATAGAGTGCTCTGCTTGTGTTTTCTTCCTTTGCATTGTTGTTTCATACGAAGAACAAAAAGAGTAAAAGATCTGCAGAAGAGTGTACTTTAACCGGTTGAAATACAACAATAATCCAAGTATGTGATTATTTGTTATTTATGCATATGTAAAGATCTTGTTTAACATTATCCATGTGATTATGTTCTTTCATATTCATCTAATATATTTATAGGTTTTTTAGAAAGTTGTTAGGCAACAATACAAGAAAGTGAGTAGAAGACCACTAAGTCATTAACTTAGTTGGTGGTTAACATCTTCAATCAATTTAGGCACTATTTTAGTGAATAGTTTACATTTTTTACTACTACCTCACTAACTTTGTCACATCATCGATAATCTTCAATTAAAAGTAAAAGTTAGCAAAGTTTTGAGCCAATTTACACATAATCTGATTGATGTGAACTCATGGTCTAATTCGTTTGTCTATGGTCCTTCATCTGAACATAATTTCGTCCTAATCCTACCAAATATGTTTTAGGCAAGTACAACTCGCCCTAATCAAATCGATCAACCCCTTATAGTCCATCAAAATTAACAGAAATTCGAATTATGCTTAATCTTACCTTGTTAAGTTGCCTCGATTCCTTTGATATTTTTTCTCCGTACCTAATTCATGTTAAACGTTGGTCAAAACCTACTACTAATTAGGAAAAAGAGTCATGAAATATTAAGGAGCAACGAGTTGCCATATAAACTTCTCTTTTCCCGGTTCGACTTCAAGTCTTTATAATAATAAAAATACTTTGTGTGCGTATTTGATAAATTATGAATTCATATTCATAAATTTTAACGTGACTCTACTTTAATTAATTATTTCCTTTAAAATTCGAAATGTATATCTGAGAGATTTTGGGAGAACTTAAATAAATTGCTCGTGGAAATTAACATACAAGGAATATTCTAAATAGTCCCTCGAACTATCTCCAAGGAAGCATATTCTACTGTCGCATTTTTGTAATTTATTTTGCAGCGGCCTAAATTGTTTGTGTTCTAACTTAAAAGATGCTAGAAGTAAGCCATGACTGTCTAGTGCCAAAAAAAGAAGAAGTAAAAGGCCTGGCCAATAGATAGGATTACTAGAGATGACTATTTAATTAGAAAAAAATTATAATTTGGTACTTATTAGTTAAATATATAAGCAAATAATTATTTTATTTTATTTTATTATTTTTCTTTGGTATATATGTATATAGATCCATTTGTAATTTTGTAATATCTTCATGACACATTGCATGTGAGTCTATCAAAATTAACTTCTCTACTAAGTAAGGATAAAACTGCATACCATCGGACCTCCCTAAACCCTATGTCTCAGCAGGATTTCAATTAAGTGTTGATGAAGACGATGAACTATTCACCATTTTGATATTGTATGATTAAAATTTAAAGCTTGTATGTTAAAAAAGTTAAATTACTTCAAGATCTTATATGTTTTAATTTAGAAATCCCTTATTAAGAATCATGTGACTTGATAATTAATATCATGATTTATTTTCATAACATGTAATGTATAATTTTAATCAAAATGAATGTGACAATAGATTAGAGTATATCTTAACACATTGAATATTTAATAAAAATCACACAATAAAATACTACTTTATTAAATATATTTTAATAGTTATAGAAATAAAAAGAATTAGACGTTAAATTTTAAATTTTAAAATAGTAAATTTAGTGAAAATTATAAGGCTTTAATTTAAAAAGGAAAAAGAAAAGAGGAAAAGTACTAGACAAATGTCCATTTTGTGTTGGACGTTGGAACTTCTCTTTGAACCATAATAATTGCACTTACCTAATTGACGACTGTGAAGTAAGAAGTCAATATAAGCTTCTCTAGTTGCCGTGAATGGAGGGCTTTGCGAACCAGACAAAAGAAATGATCAGTCAAAAGTCTAAACAACGTGCGCGTCCATTTTTTTGAATCACGTACGACCTCCCATTTTTGTTTCCCTCTCTTTATCTTCATCTTCTCCAACTAATAACACCACTCTTTGTCCTTCTTTGACTGACTGAAAACGACCCTCTCTGCCTTCTCCTCCAAGTCTTCCGCCGTCTGTGTCGTCTTGTTCTGCTACAAGTTCTTGGCGTAAGGTTTTGTGGGCACAAGAGATTCTTTTTGGTGTGTGTGCATGTGACTTCCTCGTAGTATGTTTTATGGTCTTAATATTTGGATAATATATTTAAAAATATATAATTTTTAAAGATTTTTTAATTTAATGTCTAGGCTTTTAAATTCTTAATTGAGTAATCAATTTTTTTAATATTTTAATAATTTAGTTCAAAACATAATTAGTTACATTAATATTTTAATATCTTTAACATTATAAGTTAAAATTGTTTTAGAAATTGATAAATTCGAGACTTATCATCATGTTGTTTAAATTTTCATATCAATAACCGATTAAAATTTAAATTTTACGAATTAAAGTTATTCTTATGAATTATTGTATAAATAACAAATAATACAAATATAATGACAACCATCTCAAATATAATCGCAATACTGCGGTAGACGTATATTAAAAACGTTGTTGTGTCCATTTAAGTTGACTACTGATCATTTGGTTCGGTTATACTTTTTTGTTTTCTTCTTTTAAATAAAAATTAAAACTAGTTAATTATTAATATTAATGTACTTATATTTTTATTATTGATGATAAAATTAGATAAAATTTAAGATAAATTATTTTTAATTAACTCAATTTGTTTTAATATCTTATATAATATTTATTAATAAATTATCAATAAAGATATTTTATTTTATTAAAATAAATAACTTATAAATAAAATTTATTTAAAAACATTTTAATTATTAAACTAAAATTTATTTACAATTGATATGTTTTAAATATATTTTAAATTTAATAATAATAATTAATAATTTAATTTAATTTAATTTAATTTAATTACAAAATTAAATAAATTGTTAGATAAAATTAAACTATTCGTAATTTATATTAATAATTAATTTTAATTACTTTAATATATAATATTAAATGAAATTTTTATAATTCTTATTAATAGTTAATATATTAAATAATTAAATAATATATATTTAGTTGATAATAAATTAGATTATAAAAATAAAAAAAATTAAAACTATTTTTATGATTTTCATAAATTTTAAAAATTGAAAAACCAAAACCAAAAATTAAACTAAAACTAAAATTTCAAATATACAATTTTTTATTAAATTTAAAATAAAAAACATAAATAAAAATAAACAAGGCTAAAGCATCATTCATGCATTTCACTTTTACTTATTTTATCCTCCGATTCAAAATTTGAACTCGTAATAGAATTTAATTCGTGAACAACTTGGTCTTAAATGTTTGTTTTTGTAGATCCTAGGTAAAATTAATTGTTGAAAAGACTGGAAATGTATATGACAAACTCGGAGTACACTCCATGATCATGACAACTTTTGTCTAAATGTTTTATTCTTTTCTAGTTCTTTTCAGGGATTTTAATTTTAGCCTGACCCAATTTTAGCCCAAATTAACCTAATTATGAGCAAGTGATGGGTTAAAATGATTTGACCTGTAGTCTGACTAGAACAACAAAAATGATATCATTTTATAAAATTTTTTTTAAATAAAGATAAACTAGACGAACTACGAGTCGGCGGCCAGCAAATCATCCAACTAAAAATCGGGCGCATTTTATTGCGTTTTATTGTCCACTTTGAAATATCACCTCAGTTACTTAGACTAATGATTCTTTACAAATAAAAACCAGATGTCTCTTAAATTCTAATGCTTAGAATATGTATGATTATAGTATATGCAGTGAAGTCACATTAAACCTAATAAGCTTAGACCGCAACTGGATTTGATGCATTTCACTTCGTAAGTTGAAATTTACTGAGTACTCCAATCTTGAAATTTGAGATTGTCTTACCCTTTTCTTCTTTCTAGAAATAACTGCAGCTCTGCAACTTAGTCCTTGAATTGGACAGGCCAACATAAGTTCTAAGCAATGACGATAAGCATGAAATTGACTGGAATATATTATTACTCTAGTATATCGAGATACGTAAAATACACTAGTTTGATTGTCGGTATATATGAATTATCAAACTGTGTGACATCTAGAATTGATCATCCATGAGGTTGAAAATCACCGCTCAGTGGTCTTTTTGAAATATTATCATTTTTATATTGAATGAACTTAGATGCTCGTATAAGAATAATTAGACTAACTTGATAAATTAGGTTATAGTTAAAATTAGGAAAAAGAAAAGTCAAGTTCAAGCCTTATTTTGTAATTTAGGACAAATATTAATATGCAAGACTCCCTGCTTTACGAGAATGCAGGACTCCCTGTTTTACGAGAGTTGATAGAGAATTATTAATTGTACGCAACATTTCTTTTGTATTTTACAATTAGATTATTTCTGTGACTCGAACTTATGATCTAGTCACCAAGAATTAACCTTACCATTTTCTCTAGAATGAGTTAAATTTTGTATAATTTTTAATATTTGACATATTTAAAACTTATGAGCAATTCAATAATAATTCTCTTAAAATTTTCATTATATGTGGAATGTGTTTTGTTTATAATTTTAGTTTACAATTTGTGTAGGAGACAAAAAATTTAATTTATTGTTCGTAATTAGCTAACCGGTTATCACTCACACTTGTGATATTGTTTCGTTATATCCGATGAATAAAAAACCGAACCTATTCTACCGATTTAATTGTAAAAATCTTTAAAAGATCAATTTTTTATTTGAGTTTTAATTTTTGTGTTTAATTTACTTTAATAATCCTTATTGTTAAAAAATAATCATTTTATAAATTAATAGATTAATTTTTGTAAACTAATTGGTTTTATAAACTAAAAAAATCAATTAGTTTTATTTAACAATCTTTTTTTTTAATTAGACGTCAAAAATTTTAATCATAAATATAATTTCCTTCAATCATATTTTATATTATTTAATTTTTAACCGATTTTATGATCTTTAATACTGGTTAAACTTTTTAAATCTTAAAGTTCTTTTCTTATCGATTTAACTTTTGGTCCAATTTTTAAAACATTGGTTATATCACAATCTTATTCATTGTATTCTATTAGATTTTTTATTTATAATTTTAAAATAATATAGAATTGTAATTTGAGAATTTTAAAATTATGTCATTTCAAATTAAAAAATAAAATATTGTTGGAATATGATAGAAAAATAGTTTTAAATTATGTCATTTCAAATTTCTAAAAGTAATTAAAAGTTACTATTAAACTCCTGTAATTTCAAACAAAATAAGCCAATAAGGATTCAATCAACTTAACTATTCTACATCCTGTTTTTTTTCGCGCTAAAGCATGTGATTGTTTCCCTTGAACTACGAAAGAATTGAAGAGGACAACTCACTCTCAATGATAACTTTTTCCATGGCTGACGATGATTTCTTTCTTGTTACGGTTTATAATATGAATATGAACAGAACTTGACCAACACGAAGTTGAAGGGTCCCCCTGTCACTAATCTATGAAATTGAGGTTTAAGAAAAACTGGTGGAAGAATCCATCTTTCCACTTGAAAAACAAAAAAAAAGATTGGTAGCAACAAGCAAGCTTCAAATCGTAGCTTATCCTATCCTTTTCTTCTGCCGTACGTCAAAGCACATCCAAGCTTACACAAAAGCAGCACTTTGTTACTTTCCACCTTATAAAGAAGAGGAAGAGACGAGGAAAGGTGTCCACGCTTTATATATTGGAGCATGCATTAATACACTTTTAGAGACACTGGTCAATCGCTGAATTATTTCCTTTTTTCTTTTTGCTTTTATCGCTATCAATTTATGGCTTGAAACTTATGTATCCTTCAATCTTAGATGCTTTTCAGTTGCTTACGGAATGGGATTTCTATATTCTGCACATGGTTTTGGTTTCCTACGTACCTTAAACCTTTTCGGGGTTTCACTTTTTGTCTGGATTTATAGTTTCTTACACTGCTATCTTTTCACAAAATCATGACCTATTTATGTGTAGGGAACGCAATAAATAACAAATGATGAATATTCCTATCTTTTCAAACAACTTCGGGATTTTATTTTTCATAAAGAAATTCTGGAAAGAAAAATCATATTCTGGACTAAGTAATTGGAGTAAATATTTGAAGTAAATATGCATATATGTACCTCTTGATCTTGAGATCATATGTTCATATATGATTTATTTATTTATTTATTATCATTATTCTTATTATTATTATTTGGAGAAAAGAGACTTGTTCATTATTTAAAAGCCTAATCAGTCTTGCGAAGAAATTTATTAATGCGTTTCTTGTTCGTGTTTAACTGAAAATTCAACATCATCAGGTTTTTGAGGTCCATGGAAATGGGAATAAGGTGTTGTGGATTTTAAAAAATGACTGAATATCCAACAACTGAAACCCTAAGTCAAGCCGCCCTTTATGACACACATACTCGAGAGAGAAATCAGAAGGGATTGGGAGATATAAAAATCACAATATATATGTACTTAACTTAAACTTCCTTAATTTTCAGCATAATAATAACAACAAAAACAATAACAATCATCTAGGAAAAATCCCGTTGCAATGTAAAATCTAAGGAGGTCTTGTATTACATAACCTTACCCTTAACTAGTAAAGAGATTATTTTCGATAAACCCATGTGACTAAATATACATATTGAAATCCTCTTCTCACAATTCATCATTTTGGCATAATTCGAAGATGGATTTTTACAAAAACTTTCTGGATTATAACATTCCTTCAATGACCTCGTAAAAGGAAATTTTCTTAAACTGTTTATTCTTTTAATTTTTCTGATAAATCATATTCCTATATATCGTATCTATGTGGACATGTTATTTCATGTGTGAATTATTTCTATAACACGATCTTATGCAAAAATCCTCATTGATTTTCTGTCACAATAATTTCTTAGTGAAACCTTAAGAAAGTTAATTAAATTGATGTAAAATGGGATTAAAGACTCCCTTTCAAGCACCCAAGAAAAAGATGACCTTTCCTACTCTCTTGTAGTCTATTAATTTGACTTCATCTTCCAACCCTTTTACTAACTCTATGTATCCTTTTTAATCTTTAACATTCATTAGCTCAACACATGTGAAAATTAGGTTCTATGTATCCTTATTAATCTTTAACATTCATTAGCTCAACACAGGTGAAAATTAGGTTAAGTATCAACGCATGAAAACATATGAAAATTTTAAGAACAAAGAATAAGTAGATGTGTCTTTTTATCATATTAAAAATTTTCAGTAACCTTTCATAAATATTTTTCTATTAATTTAATACAATTATTTTTAAAATTAAATATGAGAACTAATATTCATCTTGATAAAAAATCATTGAGGAAATTCTTAAAAACAACCTTGAACCTTAATAATATAATATATGTATATAGCTTTTAGGCAATGACTTAATTGCTTTTTTTCTCTTAACAGTAATTAATTAAGACGTTGCCCATTAAGTATGATAGTTGCGAGCTTGAGGGAGATGAGCTTTCCATTAAAAACAATGGCTGAGACCTTGAGGGAGATTATAAAATAATTAATTAAGTCCTCCAACTTTCGTAATTCAATTTTTATTCAACTATCAACATACATAAAGCTAAGTTTCTTCTATTTTATAAGATGTTTCGTTCAACTTGGTTCACAAAATTAAGCTTGATTGTTTCGAAAGAAAATGCATGTATAGGACCAAAACTAAAGGTTTTACTTATGATCTTTAATAATTGGTGTTATGATTTGAAATAAATATTTTTTGGGGAAAAAAAGGAAAGAAAAAAGTTCAACTTCACCCATTATTAAAATATAGTTTTAATGTTATAATGCTATATCTAATAATTAATTTCACTGGTCAATATTTACAATTATTTTAGTTGAGTACTAAAATAGTTCATATGTATAGATGGCCGAAAAACGTTTCTGTATGGAATTGGACCGATGAGAATTGACCAAAATTAATCTGATTTAGATGTGTTTGTCCATTCTCATGTGAAGAATAATGTCATTGTCGACTTAATAATGATATATTGATTTATAATAGCAAATTTTTTATGAAAAACAACTATATATATATATCATACATAATAATAACTAAAAGGAACATGTTCAATTCAAATATTTTTATGAAAATATTAAAAATATTACGATTTTTTTGGACAGAATTTAGAGAGAAATTTTAAATTTTGTCAATTTAAGATTTACATAAAAATAGTGTTTATAATGTTTTTTTGAAATACTATACAACAAGAAACTCTTAGTAAAAGTTTCGCTGAAATGTGAAATTTAGAGAGGTCCAATAGTATGCAATCTTATCCTTACCTGATAGAGAAATTGTTTCTAATAAACTCACGTGCAAAAAAACATGAAAATATTACAAAAATATAAATGAAAATGTATAAATAAGAAAAAATACAATAGGTAATTCAATACAAAATAACGTACTTATAAAACATGATAAAGATTAACAATAAAAGAAAAAAAAAAGACACGTACAAAAATAACTCAAACCAGCTATGTTAAGAAAGTAATTAGCCTAAGTAGGAAACTAACTAAACTAACTAATTAAGATATAAGTACCACGTATTACATTTAATGGACACAGTATAAAAAAACCTAAAAGATCGTGAATGACCTATTTAAGAGAGATCCTTTGTACATATCCTAGTACATCAAAGTTTAGTATTGCGGGCCATGTTCTCTGTAAGTTTCATCTGAGCAACTAAGTCGTCATATCATTCTTGATTACTTCCTCTCAATTTTTATTAGGCCTTCCTTTTTTTTTTCTCTTATAGTCTCTAAGTATTATTTTCTCACATCTCCTTACTGAAGCATTAGGGTATCTCCTTTTCAAAAATTATAAATGTTATAGTTTAATTAAAATTTTGTTAAAATTTTTAGATCGACGATCTCCCTTTTATCAATTTAACAATGAATTTATATAGATACGAACACTACTATCAATTTTGAATTAGGTTCGTTAAAAATTGCTCGATCTAATTAGACCTAAAGTCAATAAGTCTAGTTCAAATTAATTGAGTTTTGGACTAAGTTTGAACATTTTTTTTCAAAATTTTAAGTTTTGAGTCTAGATTGAGTTAAGATTGTTCCATCTAAAACTTGAAATTTTTAATTAAAATGACGTGATTTATTCGGCCTGGTTTGGCTCGAAATCAATAAGTCTGATCCAAATTAATTAGCCTTGGAACCAGGTTTGGACTTTTTTTCAAAATTTCAAGTTCCAAGTCGAGTTTAGCTTTAGATACCTAAAATTTTTAGCTAAAATGACAATATTTTGGATAAAATGACGTTATTTTAATTTTTAAAATTAAAAAATATATTTAATTCGACTTAACTCGGTCTGATTAAACTTCGAGGCAAACCCAAGTCTGAACACATATTTTCAGGCCGGACTTAAGGTTGGGCTCGAGCCCTATCCGACCCTTTCTAACCCTATTGTGAGATGTTAAAAAACAACATAACATGTAAATGTATACAAAGAAAAAGAGTAAATCTTCCATAAATGACGAAAATTCCAAAGAAGTAAACAACAAATGAGACATGACAATAATATAAACCGATAAAGAAATAAATTCTGAATTATCTAGCCGAAATATGTGAGACTATTGAAGATAGGAAAGGATTATCACCAGATCAATCCTTATCTTAAGTAATGATAATTGAGTTAGCAATCTATATTAGTTTTTGTTAGGTATCTAACTCATTTTTCTAGTGAATTCGTAAATGAACTATCAATATATTTTCATATCTTGATTTAACATGTAGCGTAAATGCAACGCCATATAACCCAAAAAAAAAAAGAATTTACTATACATAGATCAAATACATTAAACTTAGATGTAAATTTTGGATTCCTTTGGATGTGAAATGTTACAACTCATGAATGGACCACCGAATATGCCGTCATGACTTATTAAATTGGACGAAGTTGCATGGTCGTTTCCTTTGACAGTAAGCATTTGAGCCTCCATGGCTTAAGATTTGATTTTGAGCGATTGGGGGTTACAAAATAAAATATCAAATATTTAATGTATAATAATTTATAAATAAAGTGTTTTTGGATATTTTATTTTGTACTGTTAGAAAATTTTAAGCTTAAGATTTGATTTTGAGCGATTGGGGGTTACAAAATAAAATATCAAATATTTAATGTATAATAATTTATAAATAAAGTGTTTTTGGATATTTTATTTTGTACTGTTAGAAATTTTTATTAATAAAAATATAGATATTCATTCTTAATTTGATCTTAAAATAATGTCTAAATTAATGCATTAATAATTAATTAGATCAATCAAAAAACAATCTTATTAAAAATTTAAAATTATAAATGACAAATTATATTACAATTGTAATAAATAGTGCAGATACAATTATATAAAATACATATATAATTACCATAAATTATAATAACAACTTAGATTATAATTATAAATTGTAATTTCAATTTAAAACCCTGAAATTTAAACCAATCAAAAATTATTTGCTTTTCTATTTTTAATAGAATTCAGATGATGAAATTGATATCAGAAACAATCCTTCTAGCAAGTTTGAAAAGACAACCTCAGGTCACCCCAAACCCTAATTTTGGTTTGTCACCGAATACCACATAAGTAATACCACATAAGTACAAAGCCTGACGTGGCCACCATGAACCTGGTCTCGCCATATATCATCAAACCCTATCTTTGAGCTGCTTCCTGGAACCATGCAACCATATACCAAAACTGTTCAATATAGACTTTCAGAACCAGAAGCCCTACTCCAATCTCCACGTGCCTTAACACGTGCTCCTTCTCAAGATAAATCAATGGCTCACGTTTTGGTTTGACCATTTGAAGCCACCATAAATAACATTGCCCTATGCTCTATATCTTCCCCCCTCCTCTTCTGAAACTCACTCTCTTTTGTTATAAACTTGAGTGCACATGACTGTGTTTGTGGTTTAGCGAGTGTTTTTTTTTCTGATATCTTTCAGGCCATGAGTAAAACCATGTCTAGTCCTGGTGATCATTGGGGCCAATTCTACCACCACCAACAAAGCAACCTTTCCAACCAACAAGTGCCTCCTGGACGGACCGTGTTAGGCCACGAACGCGTCTCTGATGCCACCGTCGTCACAACCACTGCCACTGCCACCGCCACGTCCACTCCAATCCTGTTGAGCAACCCCAGCTCAAGCGGTGGTCACCTGAGTCCTGAAGGACGAGTCTCGAAGCCTATACGTAGACGGTCAAGAGCATCCAGGAGAACCCCAACAACATTGCTGAATACAGACACCACGAACTTCAGAGCTATGGTGCAACAGTTCACGGGTGGTCCTAGTGCACCGTACGCACCTGGGTCGCAGCTAAATGGTCCGAGTTTTAGTTTCGGTCTCGGTTTACGTCCAGGTCAAGCTAATAATGTTAACCCTGTCATGGTTCCAGCATCTGTTGCAGGCTATCACTTGCAATTTCAACATCATCAACAACAACAACAGCAGCAGCAGTACCAACCTCATAACCAGCCACAATCCTACATGTTTTCCTTAGGAAACAACAGTAGCAACAACAACAATAATAACACCATTTCTGCTCATGATTTCTTTCTTCAAAGACAGGGAAATGTTCCTAGGTCTACATCAACAAGCATGGAGTTAGCTATCTCCGATGGATTTTTAATGGAGGGTGTTCCTCCACAGCAGTTGCCTCCTGCTCATCATCATCTTCATCTTCCTTCTTCTAGACCCCCATCGTTCCCCCAATGAAAACGCAGAGAGTTTAACACCGCCTTTTTTTCCTGCTTTGAGAGGGACATAAAGAAGAAAGTTAGGCACTGACTTTTGTCCTATAGAACCAGTCATTGACCGATGTAAATATATAAATCTTTATATATTTATAGTGTTACTTGCATTTCATGGCAACTTCTTAGATTTTTAGATATGTAAGACTCTGTAACGTGGCAAGTACTACAGGGTGGTGCCATATGAACTCGGTTTCTTTCTTCTTTTAGTTGAATTTATATCTTTGTTTCGTTGTTTCATACTTTCATTCGTCTCTTTCCATGTTCTCAAGAGTGATCTTTTGGGAATACTACAAAGTTTGATTCAGAAACTGTGGGCTCACACTTGACAACTTAAATTGTTTGACCTTCCATTTAAAAGTACAGTTTGATATAGATCACGTTTTTAAATTGATTTTGCAGACACCTTTGAAGAAAAAAAGCAACGATCGTTCACATTGCCTAACGCAAACTAGATTAAATGCGATATAAGGAATCCAATAAAAGAAGTAATACACAAGCTCATTCATATAAATTTCTTCATTTTCCTTTTAATAACAAAGAAACTCTCAACACTTATTCTTTTATGATACATCAAATAAATTCTTAATATGTATGCTAATAATTTATCGGTTATTTGAAATATATTCTAAATAAATTATTTAGTAAATTCATTACTTAAAGTCAATGTTTTCAAAACCAGACTGAAAATTAAACCAATAAGACAAGAAGTTTTAAAAGGTTCAACCAATATTATACCGTCATAAAACAGGTAAAGATTTAATAAAATTAAAGAATTTAAAAAATGATTGAAAAAATTATCTTTATTTATTGAAAAATTTAAAGTATAATTATTTTGGTTTATAAAAACTGATTAATTTATGAAAATTAGTTGATTAATTAATAAAATGATCAGTTTTTAATAACAAAATTATTAAACTAAATCAAACATAAAAATTGAAAATCAAACCAAAAAATTAGTTGGTTCAAGGTTTCCACTCTAAAACCAATTCGATTTTTAAAACATTCCTTAAATCAAATGATATATTAGGCCTTGAGTGAAAGTGATAATTTTCAAAAGAAATTACTAATTTCAAAAGTGATAATCTTATCTATATTATTTCTCTTATTGTATTCATAATTAAATTCTCATGAAAACAAACAACTTAATATAGGAATTAACTCCATATGATCCCTTTTTTTTTTGTTCTGTTTAGGATTTACTAATTTCATATCAATTTATTTGCTAAGCACTGATACGAAATCTTTCAAATGATCAACTGCAGTACTCATCAAAAGACCGAATTACTTGCAATCACTTTCAATCTGTAAACTTACGTAAGGAATATTCTTACTTGACGACCAAGCCGAACTCCTTGAATAGTATACATAAATAATAGTAAAATATAAGCTAGCTAGAACGTATTCTTAGTGATGAACATGAATACATATTGTTTTATGAGTAATTTAGCACTAGTAAATAATAATGATGTGCAAAAAGGAATGATGTTGTTGAGTGAGAAGTAGGGTGGGAAGAAGGGGATGAATTTGCGACCACTTTTAGAAAGTCAAATATGCACTAATCTATATGGTAGGTAATTTGGATTAGCATAGTTTTTGCCTTTTGATTCACTTAGATAATGCCAATTTCCCATGATTATACCGCCCCAGTTTTCAAACCTCATCAAGACAGTATTCTAATTCACGTGAGCATATAGTTTCATGTATGCACATTAGCATACCGTTTGTGTAGGTAGACATTGAATGAGGTTAATTTTGACCAAGCAATACAAAAGATTACAACACTTTAGCTCTAATTTTTCACTTTAATGATGCTTTTGATTACGGTTTTTGACGGGTTTCGAATTAAATTTAGTGAGATTGACCTAATAATACTTAATTTATTAATATTACTAATATAAGACACCAAATTGTGCAAATTTTGAGGTTAAAGGAATTAACTTGAGCATCTTATTTGCTTGTTAGAACTTTGATATGTTTGTTAATTTAGTGACATTCTCGATGATTATATTAATCATTAATAGTTAACAATGTTAGTTTGGTGATGGCTAACAAATTTTATTCTAAGTAATCATTTCGGAGGAAGAAAAGTAATTGACAATCCCACCATTCATGCCTAATATTTGGTATTTGGGTACTTACTAATGTTAATATTGTCATTATCATAGCATATATAGCTAATAAGAGTTGAGAAAGAAAGCGTAAAGGAATTACACTTGTACTTGAGGCTAGTTTAATTAACGCATTAAATCCCAAATTTTCTATTAGTTAGGACACTAAAATCAAACGTAAATGATGAAATCTCTCGATCTATAAGTTTTGAAGTGATTTTAACCTAACAATTAACCAAATCACATATAATGTCAAGGTACAAAAGCTACCCTAGTTACGGTAATGTCGAGAAAAACAAAGATAATTACTACCTAGAGTGTAATTTACAAAAAAAATAAAAAAAAGGTTTTTGTCTCTATTAGATAAACGAATATACGTTAATAAATAATTATAAAAAAATGCAATTTTATAATAAATATAATACATTACCAAATTTTTTATCGTTATAATGATTCAAAATTTTAAGATTACATAATTATTTTAAATCAAAATTTGATTTTTAATCATTTGATTTTTTTAATTAAAAGAGATAATGAATTAAAAATTTTCATATTTTTTATTTCATTTTCTTTTTTTTTTTTTAATCCTTAATTAAGCTTCAACAACTTAATTTGAAAAATTATTTTTATATGCATTTTACTTGACTAATAAGACAATGTAAAGATTGATTTTTGAGGATGCCACATGACTTTTCTTCTTCATCAACATAATTTTTGAACTTCTTATGATAAATATGTTAGCGATTATACATTCTAAGTGCAATCTTTTAGTCGATAATCAAAAATTATTTAGAGAATTAAATATTATATATAATCTTTCCAAATATTAATCTTTATATTATTTTATTAATCACATTAATAAAATATTAACAAAACCTAGTTTTTGAATTGAATTGTCCAATTTTTTAAAATTTAAACACGTAATTAAAAATTTTAAAAATTGATTGCAAAATAGAAAAGTTTAAAAAGTTTAAAACTTTATAATTTATTATTCCTTTTTAAAAATATAACAATTAATTTACTAAAATTTCATGTATATGTTGACAAAGATGAACTCAATTTACGTTGGCAAAAGTACTAGTAGAGATTATAGAAATTAATTTTTAAATTATATTTGTAATAAATTATAATTTTAATCATTTAATTGATATTTTTTATACTTTTAACTATTTTAAAATCGAGTAATACTCCAAATTTTGAAATATATTTTACACTTATATTTATTTTATCCAGCTAGCAAATCAATCAAATTAAATGTGATTAACATGATTCCCTTAATATAGAAAAGGAGCTAGAGATGAAGTGTTGGCAGACTGACACTTTTGACCCCTTCTTATTCCCAAGCCTAATTAACCGAACCCATAAAGGGAAATACAGAAACTCCACTTTAGCGGAATGACTACCAATTAAACAAAAGAAAGACAAATTTAATTAATCAACATAAAGCAAATAGTGAATTACTTCTCTAAATCAAATTGGCCATGTGAAAAGTATGACCTCCCTATATCATTGTTACCAATAGAGAAGAATCTTGGCATAATCGGAGACTGCCTAACAAAACAAAAGTAGAAGGTTTAAGAACATTATGCACGGCTATGTTGTTGCAAGTTTCTTTTTCTTTCTGTTTCTAGCCGCGAAAGGAGGAAAAGTTCAAAGCCGGCGTGCTTAAAAAGGAAGGTGACAAAGTGAAGATATCAAAACCGAAGTATGCCCTTCATGACCAGAAAAATAAGAGAACCAAAAGCTTTTTCCTTTGGGAGTAAATGGTACAGATGAATATTCCACAGCAAAGAATATGATTATTTTTCCTTCATTCATAAACTGTTTATTCTATTATTTACTTTTACATACCTCAATAGCAATTGTACTTAGAAGGGAAGATTCTTCCCTCTGGGAGGAATTCCACATATATCTTTGGTCACTTGCCATTGGCCCTATCCACTTGTGATCCTGCATAACAAAGTCATCAAGATGTCATAAGGTGTTACCCATACAACAAAATAATACAATGGAAAAGAGTAATCTCATTAAAATAATTTGAATTGCATCTAAACTGCAGATCAGATTGAAGAAATCCAGAGCAGAGCATGCTTAATTCAACTACGACCCGCTAGTCTAATAGCAACCATAGCACTACTCAGGTAATTATGCAAAAAGTCACATAAGTTTGTTCGCTTAAGGTTATTAGATGCTGATCCAGAAACTCTTTTGTTCTACGTTCGACATCACAGCTAGGAAAAAAAAATGCATAATAGTCAGTCTGCGTGAACTTCTATTTAATTTAGCAGGTACTCTAGCATGATATTAGTCCATGTTTAGTTTGCATCAGATAATTCTTGTCCAGTCTCTACGAGATTATCTTTCTGAGGGACAGAATTCAAGATTTTGCACTTATCTGGTAGCAGTCAGCCTGTAAACCTCAATACACCAGATCCAATTCATAACTACTGAAAATTTCTGATGTCACTACAAAGATTGGAGACTGGTGTCAGAAGTGATTACTTAATAAGTTTGCATCAGCTCATATACCCTTAACCTGTTGGTAACTCAAATTTCTAGTGCTCCTTTTTCTTTTTTGTTTACTTTTGCATCCCATTTGGTCACAAAAAGTAATGAATTATAGAATTACAAGTATTTTAATCTGTTTTAATTTTTCATAATTTAGTCAAAAGCTCACACGTCTAACTCCAGATGAAAGCGCATATGTATAAAAGAAAATAGAGGTTTTTGATCAGTGAAGAGATCTTGTCTTTCACCACTTGACATTCAAAGTTCAAATCCATATTCCAACGCAAACAGAGACTCACCAGTGAATTAAAGCCACCGCTTGTCGTGCCCCCACCTTTTAGTGAATATGAGAAAACAGTATGCTTGCTGCAATTTCAACCCCATTCACATTCAAATGAACATCCATTACTTGATAGTTGATATAGAGACTAAGGCTGTTATTTGAATGGAACCCAGGACCTGCAGTACCAGCCTTATCACATCAATATTCGACAGCAACATGAGCATTTACTTTTGCGTGGCATTTATCGAACTGTGAAGTCCAAAAAAATAAAGATTAAATCATCTCATAAGGACATTGTTCCAACTTCTGTGGTGCATCTAACAGACCACAGGAAATTAAAATGACATTCGAGCTCGTTTAATCTTCAATCTAAGCTTTCTAGCTTCTCCTGGAAACCCAGCATGTTGAAGACCATTGTAAACAGCTCGTTGAGCAGATCGGAGAATTTGCATGCCCCTTGTTAAACAAGAGATCAGGAGTTTGGATGCACAGAGGAACCTTCTAGCCTTGCATAGATTGTGAACCAAGGAAGAGTAGGTATAGGAGTCCTTCATCCCCATTGATTCAAACATTTTCAAGGCACTATCAATCTGACCACTTTTACCCAGCCCATCTATAATAGAGTTTAATACAACGGAATTTGTACCAAGTCCCATAACATTCATATACTTCAAATGTCGCTGAGCCCCCTCAATGTTACCTGCTTTGCACAAACCATCTACTATTATTGTGTGTGTATACTCGTCACATTGCAAACCATATCTTTCTATTTCATCAACCAGTTCATATGCCTCTTTAAACTTCTGTTCTTTACAATATAAATTAATCATCGTATTACAAGACACTATATCAAGCTCAATGCCAATCCCAATCATCTCCTCCACATAAACAGTTGCCTCAGCCATCCTACCAATTTTCACTAGAGCAGCAATAACTGTACAGTATGCAAAACCATCAAATGTATATCCCTTAGTCTTCATTTCTTTCAGAATGTCAAATCCTTGATTAAACTTCCTAGACCTAAAGCAGCATTTCATAACTGTAGTATATGTTATAGCATTTGGCACAAACCCAGAGGCCTCGATGTCCTTCAAAATCCTCCGTGCAGCTCTCAATCTCCTAGCTTTACACAACCCATGAATAAGAGTGTTATAGGTAATCAATTGAGGAACAAATCCATTTTGTTGTAAACTCCTAAACAACCTAAGCGCCTGAACTGCAGAACCATTCTTGCAAAGCCCGTTGAGCAATATGTTAAATGTCGCCTCACAAGGAGAGAAATAACGAATTAAGATATCATTAAACACCCGATTAGCTTCTTGCCACATACCCAACTTAAAATAACAATGCATCAATGTATTATAACTCCAAACATCAGGAGTTATACGTCTCACACGCATTTCCTCAAACAGGTCAACGGACTTAGACAAAGAGCAGTTTCTAGTGGCAGAAGCAATAAGTGAATTGTAAGAAACAACATTTGGGTCAATCCCAGCTTCGTGCATTCTATGCATAATAGAATAAGCAGCATCGAAACTAACGAGGCGAGAGTACGCATTGATAAGTACGTTGAAAGTGACAACATTAGGAAGAACACCCAATCTCACACTATCAATAAAGACCAATTCTGCTCTGTTCAGCTCATTCGCTTTGCAGAATGCTTCAATGGTTATATTTAACAACCTAGTGGACAAGTTAGAAGCACTTTTGTTCATTCTGTCTGGTTTCCTCGTACTGAACCAAACCCAAGAACGAACAAACAAACAGAAAATGTAGAATAATCACATACCATGTGTTACTGGAGATAGAATTATGCTAAGTATGTCGAGCTATAGTGATTTAAAGTCGATGGTTTTTGTGTCTTCCTTGCACTTGGTCTTGTTCGGCGAACAACTTCCGTGACAAGGATGTTCTGCTCTGTGAGTGACTGAAGTTGTCTCCAGCTTTCCCTTGCTGGTTACGGCACACCGAAGAGCCAAGCCCGTTGGAGCTTGTTTTTGATGACCTAAGGCTGGGCTCTATAATTGCCCAACTCACTAAGACTCAACTGCTTTTGTATGTTTCCAAAACCTTTAGTTCTCGAACATTTGACCTTGGTTTTAGGGTAAAAGACACTAATTTCACATATAGTTTAAATTTTATAAAATATTTTATTTTTAAATTTTGAAAAATAATTTTTTAATTTTTAATTTTTTTAAAAATTATTCTTAAATTTCGGTTAAAAATAATGATAAAAATATATGTGATAATTCTAGATATAAACTAATTAAATATTTTTCTAATATGATCACCTAATTTAATTTTCAAACTCGACTTGGATCAATTAAATTTGATCCAAATTAATAATTATAATTAATTATTAATTTGGATCAAATTTAATTAGTTTAATTTGAGTTTAAGAATTGAGTTAAATCGTCATTTAAGCAAAATTTATTAATATAAGATTGATAGAAGGAGTTTTTTGAAAAATATTAAAACTTTTTTGAAAATTTCAAATATTAATAAATTTTCTTTAAAATCTGTCTTTTACTCTTAATTATATAACTTTTCATCAATAAATTTTTTCTTAAACATTAATATTATTTGATCTTGCATATCTTATAACCTGCTATGTAAAACTTGTTAGGTTCTTATCTTGTATGTAGTTTCTAATATTATATGATCTTTTTTCTAAATAGCATATGCCATGATTTGGAACGATAGTTCATTTTTATTTGTGCACTTAACATAATTTATTTCATCTAAATATTCTTTCTATTAGAGAAATTACTCATAAAGAGTAATTTTGATAACGATAATCAAAGACTTGGCCTATTGAACAAGGGAGAACTTAATCTTAACTCGACATCTCTTAGGTTGGATTTCATAATCTACAAGGTTCAGGTACAGGAGATAAGATCTCTTGGACCAACATTAAGGGGCTTCGAATCTTCCGTACCGATTTTCCTGTGCCCACATATTCCAAGTAACATCTAACTATACAATAATTAAGAAAAAGAAAATTTAAATGAGTGGGATGTTGTTGGAACAGAAGGCCCAGGAGAAAAGGGCACAAAAGATTTAAAGCCACACTAAGGTGCGTTTTCCAAGCTATCAGCTATGGCATTTTCTCATAATCCGTTCAATTGATTAGGAGGATAGTGAAGTAGTGGACATGTTTATAGCAGGCAAATGCTTTGACTTAGCAATTACTCAACATCAACCCATATATTGATTCATAAAATGTATAAGGTAATTTGGGAAAATTTGTAAAGCGGTACTGACATACATGGTATCGCTATTCTAGATTTAGGTATTAAAAAAAAGCAAGTTATTGAGAACAACTTACATGCAAGTTGTGACGGTGAACAACTTGCATGCAAGCTGGGTTTTTGGACAACCACAACTTGTAATATACAAGCTGCGGCAAAGGCGGTGGAGGGTCCCTTCCTCCTCTCTTAAGACATATGCACATCAAACGTGCATGAGATGTGCAGTGAGTTTGAGAGTGAATTTTAGAGAATCATTTTGTATGAGAGTAATTTTTAGGGTATTTTTAAGAAATATTTTCCTAAAAGGGTGAGTGACAAAATAATGAAGATAATATCCTAGGGATAGTAAATTCAAGGAATACCTTGTGTGTGAGTGCCACTATTTTATTGTGTCATTTTTCACTCTTTGTACCTGCTATTTTCATTAGAAAGTTTTATTTGTAGTTTGGCCCGTGAATGTATTAGAGGGTGAACTACGTTAAATTTCTGCATGTTATTTCCTCTCTTATTTTACTTGTGGGATTTAATTCATAATTTTCCCCAACAAGTGGTATTAGAGCGGGTTCGGTTCTTTGTTAAAGCATTTCTCATCGAAGATAGAGACAAAAATAAGCAAGATGATTGGCCTAAATGGCTCCAACTAACCACATATGGAAGAATAAGACGAAAGATCTTCTATTCGTCACAAAAATGCATTTACTGATGTTTACCGCAATAAAACCCGAAAATAAATCGGACGAGGAGTGGGTGTTTGAGTATGAGCAAGTACTAGTTTTTTCGACAATTTGTTGAAGATAATGTGTATAATCATATCTGCAATGAGACTCACGCACGGACGTTGTGGAAGAAGCTCGAGGAGTTGTATGCTTCAAAAACCAATAACAATAATTTATTTGACTTGAAAAAATTAGTACAAATGAAATATTGAGAAGGTACCTTTGTGACAAACCACTTGAATGAATTTCAAAGGATCGTGGATCAATTATTAGCAATGAGCATAAAGTTCAATCATGAAGTGCTTGCCTTTTTTATGCTTACATCTTTACTAGAGTCTTGGGAGACTTTGAAGATTTCAATTACCAATTCTGCAATTAACGGTGTTGTTAACGTCGAATCTGTAAAAAGTGAAATTATTAATGAAGAGATGAGACAAAGATCACAAAGTTCAGCCTCTTCAACATGGTCAGAAGTTCTAGTCACAGGTTTTAAGGGGAGGAGCAAATTTAGAGATCCAAATTTCAGAGATAAGAGTAAAGGAAGATCAAATAAATATGCAAACATTGAGTACCATCACTGCAAAAAGAAGGGTCACATCAAAAGGTTTTGTCGAAAGTTCAAAGAAGAAAAGAACAAAGGCAAAGAAGTCGAGAAAGATGATAGCAATGATGATGAACATGCATCGACAGCCACCACCATTGATGACTTTCACATCATGTCATATGATAATGTTATGAATAGTGTATCTTATGGGTTTAACTGGATAGGTGACAGTGGTGCCACTATTCATGCCTAATCATATAAAGAACTCTTCTCGTCATATAAATAAGGAGATTTTGGAGTCATTAAAATGGGAAATAACGGTTTAGCCAAAATCAATGAAAAATATGATATGTACTTGGAGACAGACAATGAGATTGTCTATGAAAGATGTCAGACATGTTCTTGATCTTCGCCTAAATCTGATCTCGGTTGAATACTTGATGATGAAAGTTTTTGCAGCACTTTCAAAGATGGCAAATAGAAACTTACTAAAGGCTCCTTGATCATTGCCAAAGGTAAGAAGTGCTCAAAGTTGTATGTGATGTAAGTAAAGGTCTCTAATGATGTTGTGAATCCAGTGGAGATAGATGACGCAATTGAATTGTGACACAAGAGACTCGATCATATGAGAGAGAAGGGGAAGACTCAGTTGGTGAAAAAGAATGCATTATTTGGAGTTGACCAGGTATATTTAAAGAAGTGTGCTGATTGCTTTGCAGGAAAGCAAAATATAGTTGCTTTCAAAACTTCCCCTACTTCCATAATGAAGAATGCGTTGGATTTGGTACACTTAGATCTATGTAGGCCAGTGCCAAATTCATTAGGTGGTGCTCAATACCTTGTGACTTTCATTGATGACCATTCTAAGAAGACGTGGGTATACACATTGAAGACTAAAGATAAAGTGCTAGATGTTTTCAAGCAATTCCATGCCTCAGTTGAAAAACAAACTAGAAAGAAGTTGAAAGGCATTCGAACAGACAATGGTGAAGAGTACACTAAACCATTTGATGTCTATTGCGAAGAGCATGGTATTCGACATCATACTACTCCTCCTAAGACACCGCAGTTGAATGGTTTAGTTGAGAGGAAAAACAGGACTTTGATGGAGAGAGTTAGATGCCTACTCTCACATGCAAAGTTACCTAAGAGATTTTGGGGTGAGGCTCTATTAATAGCAGCTCATGTATTAAATCGCTCACCATGCATCCTTTTACAGTCTGATGTTCCGGAGAAAGTATGGTTAGGAAATGATGTTTCCTATGATCATCTAAAGGTTTTTGGTTGCAAAGCTTATGTTCATCTCCATAAAGAAGAGAGATTTAAGCTTGACGTCAAGACTCGCCAGTGTATATTCATTGGTTATGGAAAAGATTAATTCGGTTATCGGTTTTATGATCCAGTCCAGAAGAAGTTGATTCGGAGCCGTGATGCTATATTTATCAAAGATCAAACCATTAAAGATCTTGACAAAGTGACAATGGATGTTCCAAGAACTAATGGTGACCCGATGTATTTAAAGTTAATTCCTCCAAAAACAGTGCTAAGATAATTTAGAGATGAAATTGAAAATCTCCAGCGGAATGTAACTGATAATGATGCTCCCATTCAAAATCAATCAGATGAAGATGATGTCCAGAATCAATCGCTAGCACCAAAGACTGCTTAGGTTCCAATAAGGAGATCTATGCGAGTAAGACAAGCCACTACTAGATACTCCAGTGACTAGTATGTGTTACTTACTGATGGGGAAAACATGAGAATTTTCAAGAGGTTATGATAGATGAGCTAAGATGAATTAGTTTGAAGCCATGTAGGATGAGATGAAGTCCTTGCATAACAATAAAACGTCTGAGTTGGTAAAGTTGCCAAAAGACAAGAAAGCTTTGCAAAATAAGTGGGTGTTCAAGATTAAGCATGATGAATACAATTTTCATCTAAGATTCAAAGCTAGATTAGTTGTTAAAGGATTAAACCAAAGAAAATGTATTGATCTTGAATAGATATTATCATTAGTTGTTAAAATGACATCCATCCGTATAGTGCTCGGTTTAGCAGCAAGTTTAGACTTAGAAATCGAGCAATTGGATGTTAAGAAAGCTTTTCTTCATGGATAAATAAATAAATAAATAAATATGGAGCAGCCAGAGGGTTTCAAGGAAAAAGGGAAAGAGAACTATGTGTGTAGATTGATGAAAAGTCTTTATGGTTTAAAACAAGCACCGAGACAGTGGTATAAAAAGTTTGAAACAATTATGGGAAGCAAGGTTATAAGAAAATTACTTCAGATTACTGTGTTTTTTTACAGAAATTCTCTAATGATGATTTCATTATCTTTTTACTTTATGTTGATGATATGTTGATTGTTGGCCAAAATATCAACAAGATTAATAGTTTGAAGAAGCAATTAAACAAGTCTTTTGCCCTGAAAAACTTGGGACCAGCAAAACAGATTCTTGGCATGACGATTATCAGAGATAGAGGCGTCAAGAAATTATGATTATCATAAGAGAAGTACGTCGAGAAAATACTTCAAAGGTTCAACATGGATAAAGATAAAGTGGTTAGTAGTTCTCTTGCTAATCACTTTAGGTTGAATACTAAGCAATGCCCTTCGATGGATGAAGAGAAGGAAGAAATAATGAAAGTCTCTTATGTTTCTGCAGTTGGAAGTTTGATGTATGTTATGGTATGTACATGGCCAGAGATTGCTCACGCAATTGGAGTAGTGAGTAGGTTCCTTTCAAATTCTGGTAAGGAACATTGGGATGTTGTGAAGTGGATTCTCAGATATCTGCGTGGTATTTCCAAAATATGTTTATGTTTTGGAACTACCAAGCCTGTGTTAGATGGTTACACGGATGCAGACATGGCCAGCGATGTTGACTCGAGAAAGTCTATTTTAGGTTATCTAATTATCTTTGCTAGGGGAACCGTGTCATGGCAATCAAAATTACAGAAATGTGTTGCTCTATCCACTACTGAAACGAAATTTATTGCTGCAACTGAAGCATGCAAAGAGCCCCTATGGATGAAGAGGTTCTTAGATGAACTTGGTTTTCAGCAGGGTAGATATCAATTGTTTTGTGACAGCCAGAGTGCTATTCACCTTGGGAAAAATTCCTCATTCCATTCAAGATCAAAGCATATTGATGTGAGATATCACTGGCTTAGAGAAGTGTTGGATAAGAGTTATTACAGCTTGAGAAGATTCATACAGATAAGAATGGATTAGTTATGATGACAAAAGTTCTACCCAAGGAAAGTTTGAGTTCTGTTGATCATATACAGGAATGATAGTAAATACCATGTAGTCAATAGGGGGAGAATTGTAAGGCGGTACCGACATACATGGTACCGCCATTCTAGATTTAGGTATTAAAAAAAAGCAAGTTGTTGAGAACAACTTACATGCAAATTGTAACGGTGACCTTTGCCACAACTTGTTTGCCACAACTTGTTCATATTGCAAGTTGTGGCAAAGGCACTAGAGGGTCTATAAAAGATCCCTTCCTCCTCTCTTAAAACATATGCACATCAAACGTGCATGAGATGTGTGGTGAGTTTGAGAGTGAATTTTAGAGAGCCATTTTGTATGAGAGGGTGATTTTTGGGATTTTTTAGGGAACGTTTTCCAAAAAAGATGAGTGACAAAATAGTGAAGATATTATCCTAGGGATAGTAAATTTGGAAAATATCTTATGTGTGAGTGCCACTATTTAGTTGTATTATTTTTCACTTTCTGTACCTGCTATTTTCATTAGTGGAAGTTTTATTTGGAGTTTAGCTCACAGACATAGCCCAAATTAGAGAGTGAACTACGTTAAATTTCTGCGTGTTATTTCCTTGCTTATTTTACCTGTGGGATTTAATTCATATTTTTCCCATCAAAATTAACATATATATATCTCTTTTGATAAATTTAATCAAATTGGTAAGAATTTTGAGAATATTATATTACATTTTTAATTACTTATATTTTAAACTCAAATAATTTAAATAAAAAAGATGATATCAAATCTCACTTAAACTTCATATATATTTTGATAATATTATATTACATTTTTAATTACTTACATTTTATATCTGAATAATTTAAGAGAAAAGGATGATATTTAGAACTAATATGATTTTTAATTATTTTCTATAAACATATTCTCGTAAAAGAATTCCTTTCATAATTGTTATGTCCACTAAATTGATAGTTAATTTCCATTAATGGGGCATACACATATATTAATTTTTTTAAAAACTCTAAAGAGGATCTTTAGTGTAACGTAGCCAGGTTCTATAGTTATTGTTATTGAAGTGTGCATCTGTTTCTCAATACTAGACTTAATTAAGGATTAATTAGGATAAAAACTGTTGAATACCCATTTGGACTTTACATTCTGCTGCTAAACTAAGCCCTTTCACTACTCTTAAAACATCAACAAGAACGCAGACCAGTCATGGGGAAGGTACGCTCCACTGTTCATTTTTTATTTCTGAAATTTTCTGTTTCTGCTGTTGATTCATTCATATCTTCTGTTATTCATGTTTTAATCTCCTTTTTTGACTTGGATGTGGGTATAGGAAGAAGATATTGTGTTGAAAGTTTACATGCACTGTAAAGGATGTTCCGAGAAGGTCCACACTTGCTTGAAAGGAATTCTAGGTAGTAAAGCTTCCATTTCCATTTCCGTTTGCAGCTTCAGTTTTTGCTTTTCTTTTCTGGCTCCAGGAAACATACGATACTACAGCTATTTTACTTGGTTGGATATGTAATGTGAATATGGATAGGTATTGAAGAAATAAGTGTTGATATGGCCAACAATGAGGTGATTCTGAAAGGGAAAAAGGTTGATCCCATGAAGGTGTTAAAGAGAATGCAAAAGAGATACAGCAGAAACGTCGAACTGCTTTCTCCAAAACCTGAACCCGAGACTACTGACAGAAACAAAAATGAGCCAGCAAAGAAACCACAGGTAATATTAATGACACTAATACTTGGATAAACTCGGTATGACTTATCACTCGTTAGAGTTGTATGTATGTAGCCTGAGGTAAAGACCGTGGTGCTAAAGATGAACATGCACTGTGAAGGTTGTGCAGAAGATGCTAAGACATATCTGGAGGGCATGAAAGGTATTAAAACTAAAAACCAAAAGTTGCCCCATTTTTCTTTACTTATTCAGCTTTTTCTATATTGATTTTTTTTGGGTTTTACAGGAATTATAGGAGCAGAAGCAGACATGGGCAAGTCACAGATCACAGTAAGGGGAGTTCTTGAAGAATCAGAACTAGTGAAAACTCTAACGAGAAGGTTAGGGAAGCATGTGGAGGTTGTAAAGCAAGAACCTCCTCCAAAGCCAATTGTTAAGGAGGAAAAGAAACGCTCGAAGAAGGAGGAAACAATAATCATCAATTATCCTCCATTAAACTCCTATAATTACATCCACCCCTCCCAAACATTTAGTGACGAAAATGTGTATTCATGTTCAATCATGTAATATAAATGATTAAATTTAAGGTTGGTCCTTTGTTGAATACTATCTTAAAAATTTATAATATATATTTTTACCTACTTTTATGATAAAAGAATTTATATAAAATTTAAATTATATATTTTAAAAATTATTTCATGAATCAAATTAATTATTAATTTAAATATTTAATTTGATAAAAGGCATAAACTTTCTCGTAATTTAATAATTCTTAAAATTTGTTTTTGATTATTAAAATTATTGAAAATTTTTTAGATTGAAATTTTTAAAAAATTTCCTTTCTTTTAAACTTTGATTAAAGCTAACAATAAAATCGGCGCATGGTATGAATATCATACATAAATTAATAAAATATTACTAATATAATAATTTAACTCGACTCTTAAATTTGATCCGAACAAGTTAAAATTGAATTAAATTAATAATTTAAAATAATTAAAATAAATTATTACTTGAGTATGAGATAATTAGTTTGATATTTCATAATTATTTTTAATCAAAGTATAAGGGAAGAAGTTGTTCTAGAAAATTGAAAATTAAAAAATTGAGAATATTAAATATTAAAAATTTTTCTAAAAATTTTTTAAATTATGACATCTATATCTTTTACCTTATTTAATTATTTAAAAGGTTTATACAAGTGAATAAAGTATTTGGTGTTTGGAAGTATTACTCTCCATGCCGACATGATGTACCAAACAAAAAGGACTCCAAGTTAGTCACAAAAAAGAGTTACATCGAGGTACGTTACTTAGTAAATAAAAACAAATACAAACTTCTTCTTACTTATTTTTAAAATATTTTTTATTGCTTTAAATTATCTAAAAAGTTTAATAGCGTACACATTATTATATATTCATTTAATAAGCAATTAATAAATATTTTTTAAAAAATTATTTGTATTTTAAAATAATAAACTACTTTATAAAAAATAAATAAAATCATAAAAGATCTTGTGCTTTTACCTCAATTTAATCATATTAAATTTTTTTTAAAAATATTGTTTTCATAAAAAATTTATAAAACTAGAAATAGAGTTTTTTTATTTTGTTATTTTTAATAGAATGATAAATTAAGAAAAATTATAATTCTTTTAAAAATTATGACTAATATTATA
>JANQAP020000065.1:2722456-2735866 GCA_026874005.2 Erythroxylum coriaceum
ATATAAGTTTTAATCCCATAAAGGTTCTCTAATGCAGTTTAGCATTTAGTTGGAGAACATAAAGGTTTTCTCTAATGCTATTTAGCATATGGTAAGAGAAAACAAGTTTTCTCTAATGTTGTTTAGCATTCGGTGAGAGAAAACAAGATTTCTTTGATGTAGTTTAGCAATGCAGTTTAGCATAAAGTTGGAGAAATCGAGACCTATAGATGAAGATTATACATATTAGGCCATAAAGGTATCATCATAGTCTGCCACATTCCATTTTCCCATTCATGTTAATAAGGTATTAGGTTTACGTGAATGTATTAGATCTGTGTCACACATGACACATGCATCTGATACTTTTCGGTATCGAAAGCCTTGTAGGACAGAATGTTGGATTTTCATTATCTTTGGATCAAATGTTTTGTTTTTAAACTTAGTCTACTAATACAACAGCGTAGCTTAACCGAGTTTTTAAACTATTTTTAAAGTTGAGTCAAAACTACAATTAATAATTGTCCAAGGGGGAGATTGTAAGACATTTTTGCCACTAAGGGCAAATTTGTCAATTTCCTATAAAGTGGACAGTTATTAATTGTAATTTGGTTTTTAAATAAATTATCAGTTAAGTTACATAATTTGATCCAAATAAAGATAATAAAGTGGCCCAATAAATGATCTAAATCAATGGGTAGAAATTGGGATGAAAAGTGGATCCCTTTTAGTGTGGACCTGGTCCATATCGACCTTGTGATAGGGAAGCCTGATATGGAAGCTATATAAATAGGTTATGGTCTCCTGCAGTTGCTCATATCAATCACGAATATAAGGAATCTCTGACCCATTAGGAGAGCTCGTGTTTTGAGAAAACTATAGAAAGGCTTAGACCATGTGCCAGTGAACACTTTCTGTAAAAGTCCCGGGGAGATTTGAGCTCGTTTGGCAGTCGAAATCAGCTTCAGAATGTGGGATGGAACCGAAATCAGGTATTCCGCATTCTTTCATTTTTAATCCTTTCATGACCGATCCTGTATACGTAATAAAGTCTGTTCTATGTATTACACAGGTAGCAGGTAAAAGATGTAATTCATATCGACACTTTAGGTTGGCATAGTAACTTGAAAGCAAAACTAAAAAGGGTAAAAAATGCAATACTGACCTTCAACAACTAAGTTAGCCACCACTTTAACTGCATAGATTCTGACATCTTCTTCTTTTCATTTTTTAATGGAAGAGGGTATGATTTCAGTGCTTGATTTCTTGATTTCTGCTAGGTATGGGATTACATAAGTGGAAAGCTCAAGAAGGATCTTCCGTATCAGGTTGATGTGAGTCCCTTTTTTGTATAACATGAAATTTTTTGGTATGTTTTTATTTCTTTATTTTTTAAAATTGGACCCCTATTGGAAATTGGGGAATGGGATGCCTTTCTTAGATGCGTTGGTAATGTAACTACCACAGATGGAAAATTATAGCCATCGAGCATACCACTGACTCGGTAGCTTTGATTTAGTTTTGCCAAACATAATAACCTATAAAAATCTGGGAAAATTCCTTGTCATATTAATGTATCAAGGAGAGATGTTGAGGTGGACATTTCAAAGCCTTGGTGAAGTTAACGTGTGATGTCAAAAATGCTAATAGATAAATATATTGAGCCAAAATAAGTAACTTTATTGGAATTTATAATTAAATATATTTTTGGTTGAAAGATATAAATCAAAATTTGGAAATAAAAATTGACCATGGGTTAGCGAAAAAAACTAAAGAGTTTTGTTTTATTGTGATTTTAGTTCCTCGTTTTTATTTTCAAATTTATTTAATTTGGAGTTTTTATAAGGTCAAGTTGCAGGTTTAATCATAATATGATTTATTATTCATTAAATATATAATATTATGTATTTATATTGTTGGCAATTGGATGATTTTTATATTGGCTTTAAATATTTTTTGTTAAGATGAGGATAAAGATTTAATAGAATTAAAGAGCCATAATTTTTTCATATTTAAATTGGTTATAATTTTTTTACTATTAACATATGTAAACAAATATAAGGTTATGAACAACGTTTATAATTTTAAAGTTAGATTCCTTATCATAATTACTCATTTGTCAACATTTTTTTGACATCTTTTCTACTTAGATTAATATAAAATATGTATTTTTCAATTGTGATTTCTTGATTTCATTTTATACAGCACCATGGTTAGATTGCTCTCATTTAATTGCATATTTTAGCCTTGAAATCATTAATATATTTAACAACCGAAAATGATTCAATTCAGTGATTTAGATTTAAGAAGTTTTGGTAATCCTCTCTGAAGAACAAGTTGGAAGCAACAATCTTCACTTATTCATTGACTTCTTTATAATGATTAATGATGTTAAATTGTGTTGAATGTCTGAATGCTCTACACTAATTTTTTGTTGATTAACTGTAGATGATACAATTGCAGTTGCCACTTAAATTACTTGTAAAATGTATTTCCTTATGTCATATGAGTTGATCATCATGCATATTTAATCAAGCCTTTGTTGTTAATCTGATTTATTCATTCCATCTTGTTCGCTCATTATTCGTATAATTAAAACTAAAAGGCCTTACGTTAATTCCAAATTGGAGAATTAAAGATGTATATTGAAACTAAAAAGCCTTAGGTTAAGTCCAATATCATGAACTTAAATTCAATTTATTTAGTGATCGTACAGAGAGGTACGTGTTTGAGAAATGAAGTTCTGGTGATACATATAATCTATTACCTTTACGTGTTGTATTGATGATTGTTATGTATAAAGTTGAATATTGTTTTGTATTGTTCTTTTTATAAAGTTAAATATTGTTATGTATAAAGTTGAATATTGTTTTTTTGTATTTGAAATTCGATTGCTCTTTAAGAATGTGTTGAGAATCTTCCTCTATCTATGTGATGTGCATATATATTGAGAATATCGACCATCAAATAGACTATTCTCATGCATACAACCACATACATACACTTGGAAATGTGCCATGAAAAAAACTTGTAATGTACATGATATTAGATGCTGGCTTACTCCAAGATGTACATATGCTTGGTCGGATGTTCCTTCAAACAATTGTTTGACATTTGGACTACAAAGGGTTTTGTAACTACTTGAGTCAAAAGATGCCAATGTCAGAATCTTACCCTTTGCAGTTTTGCTTTCAAGTTACTATGCCAACCCAAAGTTTCGATCTGAATTACATCTTTTACCTGGGGCCTATTCTATAAGTTAAATTGCAGCCATTTAATAGGAAATATAGTTCTAAGCATACTATTCAATACTGCTTTTGTTGATGTGCTTTCATCCCTCGTGGACTTGCTAAAAATTTAATAAATTTCAAAACCTATCTAGTAGGATAAGATAGAAAGAGAAACCCTGTTTAATTATACCGTATCATATCAATTTTTATCATTTAATGGAGAAGTAGGCAAATGAGCTAATAATAATAATACCCACATGAGAGGTGTGTCATAGGTGTGACTTAAGGGGACATCTGATAAAATTGGAACGATACAGAGAAGATTAGCATGGCCTCTGCGCAAGGATGACACTCACAAATCAAGAAATGATCCAAGAGAGCCTGATCTTCAAGCTGCTTGTAGGGTGCTACATTACTTGAAAGGCAATCCGAAAAAAGGAGTTTTGTTCAAGAAAAACAATTCTCTTGCTCTAAAAACTTACACTGATGCTAATCTCGGTACTTATTTCATGGCTACATTACTTGAGGATTGGGTGAAGATCAAGTGAGAAGAAGGCTGGAAGCTCAAAGTTGTAATGAGAAACTCAAATCAGTTACTTTCCTAGAAGCTGTCCAGTATATACACTGTCCAACAATAATTAACAACCTAACAAAGAAGATAGTTTTGAACATGTACAAAGGGAACTTTTTCAATTATTACTTTCATTGCTTAATTAAAACAAAGTTTGTACATAACTTGAATTACATATCAAAGGTCACATCAATAGCATAATTCAAAATATAAATGAATGCTCATGCTTGATATGCTTAGAAAGCTACCAAATATAGTCGAACTAACTTAGTTACAAAAGGTAGATATCTTGGAATTTGCCAAGGCTTGCAAAGATCAATTATCTTCTTGTTCTGCATTTGAGAAGTGGAAAAATAATAATAAGTTGAGCTGCAAAGCTCAGTGGCTAATACATTTATAGCCATTGGTAACTAACCACACATAATCAAGCATCATTTTAATCTAGCAATTAAATTATTTACAGTTCTAGCTCAAAGAACTTATAGTTAAAAAAATGTTATCACATAAATCATATCATGTATATTTAACCATCAAAACATAACACTCAATTGTGTATCATGCTCAACAAATCAAAATGAAATGCACAAATATAATGGCTTAAGAGAGTCCCATGGATCGAAATGGAGAAACCAAAGTTTACACTATGAACTAAATGAATCCATTCCTTAGGAGCTCATGTGTCATAAGCGGGCAGCTGGGAGAAGGCTTTAAGTCAATGTGCACGTGATGAACAAAATGGTATCTCTTGCCCAAACACATGCAAATTTTGATGCTCAATTCATTTCATCACATGTCCTTGCTAAAACTTAAATCTTCCAACTATTATCAAGTATATCGTGCATGTTATTATCTTAATAATAATTACTAATTAATTATTATTTATTTGTTAATTATGTTATTATTGCTTATAAAATATTATTAATTATTAACCATGCATTATTATTTATTTATTATTATTATTATATCACTAAGTACTATATACTAATATTAAGTATATATGTTAGTCACTACTGTGCATTAATTCATTCATTAAGGTCACAAGCATGACTTATTTACTTTTTTAATTTGTTAAATAAATATTAATGAATGAATTCATTAAGGTCAAAGGCGTCTGACCTTATAATTATTTTTTTCATTTTTTAATTATTAAATATTATTTTTGACTTCACTTATGTTTGTCATGCCTACCTGTTGAAACGTTGAAGCTCTTCTTTCACTCTCTTGTCTAAACATCAAAGCTCTTCTTATATGTTATGATTATTAGAGGCATTCAATAAATACGCCACCAATTTATTAACTCTCTTTTCTAAAGTAACCAGTTAATAACCTAACTCTTCCTAAGAAATATCTCTGATTCTCTCTCCACTCTTCCTAAAAAATGGTCTCAACTCCTTTCTTCTTATGCCCCTCACCTTTGCTCTTTCTACCTCTCTGCAACTTCCAAGATATCTTTTCTCTCTTAACATATCCTAATCGAATGAAACCTAATTTATTCCTATCATCGGACGGCCGCAGTTTATTCTGAAACCATGAAACTCTCCCCAACTTTATTGATATTGGCTTTTCTGTCATCTACTTTGTCAATCTCTCTGGATCATCTTCCTCTCTTTCATTTCTCTTCTCTACTGAACCTCTTACCCTCAAATCAGAACTGTTTTCTAAAAAAGGATCAACATCAAACATAAAAATGCTCACAGAAGGAGTCACCTGAATTCAATGTAGCGCCTTCTATATGCATCTCGCAGTTTGGTACTTTTACCCATTCCCGTAGATAGTAAAATTTGAATTTTCTCTATATTTTCCAATCTCACCTCACAAGTACTACGAGCTTTGTAAATTTGTAATCTGTTTTCGGTGCTATTTTTGATGTTTTATTTTTTTTGGAATCGATTGATCTTGATATATCAAAGAAATTTTCTGGAGGTTTCTACACACAAATATTTTACGATGAAACTCTTCCTATAAATATTGGTCTCTCTTTTTGGTTGTTCTTTATTTGAAGGGATTAGTTTTGTTTTGTTGGTTTACGAATTCTTCGTGGGTTAGGTCTCCATTGCGCGCAGCTGCAACAACATTTACTCTTTCCTTCAACAAAGGCAACGAGATATTGAATTCAAGGAGTCTACTAAAGAACAAAGGCAGAGGTGTCTGACCTTTAAGTTTTAGTTGTATTTAGTTGTTCCTTTTTGTATGTGCAATGTAGTTCTTTTGGTCCCATTAGTTACTCATTATGGACAGTTTTCTGTTGTAATTTTTTTAACTCAAAAAAGTATTTATCATTTTTCCTTTAGCATCAAAATTTCTTGTCTTGGATGATAGTATGTTTATTTTTCTTTTTCAGACCACGATCTAATATATCAAGATTGGAAGCAAAGGTTGAAAGGCTTGAATCGCAGATACAAGCCAAAGAGAGGGAGATAACAACAATTACCCCTACAGTGAGTAACTTGGGAATTTGCTATATGACATTATGCTAACCAGAATGCTTGATTGGTTTGTTCATATTCGCTAAATGTTGTTGTGTGATTAGGGAGCCAAAGCTACTATTGCTTTTAAGGCTCAAATTGAAAAGTTTCAATAGAAGCAAGATGAATTCCAAAGGATAGTTCTCGGTAATCAGTTTGGGAACAATAGGCGTGTTGTTTTTTTATTTTCCTCTAAGTTTATTTGGACAATGTGCTACTCTTGACACATTGAATAAACTCTATAACTTGGTAAATATGAGGTTGGGTTTGTCCTACATCTCTTATATAGCCTGTACTTGATAAAATTACTAATTATATGTGGTATTAGAGGCTAACAAACACGTTAAAGGATGCCAGCTACAATTGTAAGCACTTCCATTTTTCTTATTATCTCATTTAGGCATATGTTTCAAATATGCATGAGGTTTTGTGGTGGTAAAAGTTATAATTATAACATTCTTAGCAATGTTGTGAGTGCTGTATCGAACTTAGTACCGGATTGGATTTTGGTACGATGCTACCCCGGTATCAGTCAATACTAGGTACCGTTTTGGGTAATTTTTTAAATTTATGAAATAATCCTTGAATTTTTTTAAAAATTGCAAAATAGTCTATTGTCATATTGTACAATTGTACTGTATATTTTTAACTTTATCTCTAAAAGTCATAATAATAAATAATAATTACAATTAATATGAAATAACAATAATTTTCAGATATTTTACATATAAATAATAACCACAATTTTTATGAAAAAAAGACAATCATCATCATACAAATATAAAATTAAAAACAATAAAAAGTATTTAAAATATTACAATAATAAATAATAATTATGTCAAACGTCTAATAAAAAGAACAATAAATATCCTTAATTCTCAAATTATTGCAATTTACATCAAGAGTTCGTGATAAGAAAATAACTAAGTAGAATTGAAACATGAAACAAAAACATATATTATAATTCAATTTACTTTATAAAATTAATTTAATAATTATTAATAAATATAATTAAATTTAAAAATATTTTTAAAATATATAAAATAAATATTAGTTTATAAATAATAATTTTTAAATTATTTATTTTAAGAAATAAAAAATTTTGATTAATACTTTATTAATAAATATTTTATAAAAGATTAAATTAAAATAAAATAAAATAATTTTTAAGTTTAATTTAATGTATAATTATTATTAGTAATAAAAATATTTATTTTATTTTAAAATTTAAAACTAAAAAGTCACAATAAAGTTTAACTAAATAATTAATTATAAAAACTTTGAAAAAACGAAGGGGGAGGGAGAGATAGAGGTGGGAGAGTAAATTTTAAAAAAAATTTGAAAATTTTGAAAAAAGTCCCTATATTTTTTTAAATTTCCAGTATTAGTCGGTATATGGTCAGTATTATTCTTATCCATTTATAACAAATACATGGCGCTATACATTTCTAAATTTTATTTTAGTTTTTCAATCCTCATTTTTACTAACTAATTTTATTAATTCATTTAAATATTCTAACTCTTATATTTTTACTTATTTTCTCCCGAAATTTTTTTCACATTCACATATTTTAATTTTTTCCACAAATTTTAAAAATTAACAATTTATTTATACATATTTAGCCATTTATAAAGTAACATATTCATAAATACTCTCTAATTCCCTTAAAATTTCATTTTTATTTTTTTCATACGTCACAATTATCACACCCATAGCTCTTTAAAATTTTTAAATCAGGCCATAACTCCTTATATTTATATACATTTTAAATAAAATTTTATTTTATTTTTTAACTATGTAATAAGATATTATAACACATTTATTTACACCTTTTTCTCTAAAGTTTTGCTAAACTATTTTATCTTTTCCACTATATAAATTTCACAATATTCACTCACATATTTCATTCCATTTATCTTTTTAATTCATTCATCCATTTATCTTTTTAATGCATTCATTATTATACATTTCCAAATTTTTAAAATTTTTAATTTTAACTTACTTATTTTATTAATTCATTCGAAATAATCCATCTATTATATTTTGGCCCCTTTTCTTTGACAAAATTTTATCCCCAATCACACAATTCTATTTTTTCCTCAAAATTTTAAATTACACAATGTTTATTTATACATCTATAACTATAAATAACGTAAAATCTGCCTATTGAAATTTGAGTTTTAGACTTGGGATTTCAACTTAAGATTGTTCGAATTTCAGGTTGCTATAGCTACAAATTTAGGGATTGATTGTTAGAAATCAAGGATAGAATTTTATGGTTTTGGTTGATGGAAATTCAAGCTAGAGTTGTTGGAATTTTTGTAACATTAACGGAGGGTAGAGAACTAAGAATCACTTATAGAGTCTAAAAATTACTGGATTATTAATTTTTGCTTTATACTTTTATTAACCCAATTTAAATATTCAACTTTTATTTTTTTTCCTCGCGTACAAAATTTTGTCTATAATCATGCACTTCTAATTTTTACCTCAAAATTTTAACTTCAACAATAACCATTTATAACAAAACATATATATACATACTCTTTTAAAAAAAAAGAAGATATACATACTCTTTAATTCCAAAAATAATTAGGCATAAACTTCTCCAAATTACCAGTGCATATATGCGCAGTGATAGCCTGCTAGTAGAATCTAAGAGTCTGAAAAGAAGTGAAAGTTACAAAAGAAGCTACCTTTGTGAAGCTACAGGTGCTAACAACATGACTATTACAATTGGTGTGAAGTTACTTCCATACCCTTTCTTGATTTCCTTCTTTTTCGGTAGCCAGCTCTCCAGTAAAGGTCGTCTGGTATTTTCCTAGGGTTCATAAGGGTGGAGGAGGCAATCGCCTCACCGAAGGTTCATCTTCGGGTTAAGTCGAAGAACATGGATAAGGGTTGGAATCACCAGTGGACTTCCTCCCTTCTCCAGCGGGCAAAGTAAGAATGGTTTTAAAGGTTCATCGAGTGGGTTGAGAGACCGTGAGGCTTAAAATCACTCTCATTCTCTTGCGAAGGGGGCTTGGAATAGCAAGCCTAAGGTTCTTCAATAGAAAAGGGAACTGAAATATTACCTAGATGTCATTTCAAGATGGCATCTTCTCATCTTCGATTGAGGTGTTGTAGGCGGGAGTTAGGGCATGGTCAAATACTTTTGTCGGTTTTTTCTGGTCGAAGGGGCTAGCTTCCCTGTGGTTAACGCTTGGGCCAAGGTGTGTTAGGGCAAAAGAGGTCTTGAAAAGGTTATGTTCAGGGAGGATTAGTCGGTGCTGTTCAAATTCATAGAGAACTCTAATCTGTCGGAGATTATCGAACAGGGGTCATAGCACATTGGGAACCAACCGTTGTTTCTGCAGTAGTGGAGACCAGGCATGGATTTAGATAGGGGTGCGATTGAAGGTATCCCTTTCTGGGTGCAGTTCCATGGCTTACCTATGGAATATTGGATGATTGAAGGACTGAGTCACTTGGCTAGTGTTTTGGGTAAACCCCTCTGTATGGATTCACAAACAGCTTCAATAGAAAGGATTGGATACGCGTAGATTTACATTGAAATTTCTATGACTCCATTACCCGAAACACTACCTATTCTAAGACTTGGAGAATCTGGGGAGCTAGTGAGGGATGAGCTAGTGGTCACCATCAGATGTTAAAAAAGTCTAGATAGCGACAGATAGAAGAGTTCAAGAAGGGATGCCGGAGGAGATATTGTCAGTAAAGGCACCTCCGCTGGGACAGGCAGGTACATCTCACACTGAGTTTTGCTATGAGGTAGTAGGGGGTCGTAATTCAGCTGATATGAAGAATCAAGGGGTCCCGAATGGAACATCTCATGCTAGGGGGAGATAAGGGAACAAGAGAAGAGGTCAGTGGAGGTTGTGGTGCATAAACAAGTTCAGGGAAAAAGTGTAGACTCGGTTCCATCTATGAATGTCATTCTTGAGGCTAATCTAGTAAGTAACGCTGTAAATTCTGGTGATAGAGGTGTTAAAAGTGGGTATTCTCAGTGTAGTCCTCCTAGTAGTTTTGAGGGTATAGATGGTCAAATGAATGGGTCTAACTCAGCATTACAACAAGTAGATTCAGGTGCTACAGAATTTGCTCCAACAGAAACGTTGGACCCAATTAGTATCGGATGTAAGGAAATAGACTCAGACTTTGAAGATGTGGACCACTCTCCACCGATTGTAGTAATTGCTGGGAAGGGTAAGGGTCAGAAAAAGGGTAAGAAGAAGAAGCATAAAGGGGTTATATCCCCTGAGTGTTTGTTCTAATGAATTCTCATTGATGTCATTGTTAGTATGGAATACAAGGGGGTTAAATAACCCTATTAAGAAGTTGATGGTCAAAGAAGTGGTAGATGAGCATAAACCGATTTTGGTGGGGCTATTAGAAACTAAAATAAAGAAAGGTTTGGGTCAGAAAGATATGTTATTTTTAGGTGCGAAATGACAGTATTTTTCTAACCATGATTTTCACTAAAATGACAGGATTTTGTACTGGTTTAATAAGGATCTGGTTGATGTTCAAGTTGTTCAAATGAGTGAGCAGTACATTCACTTACATTGTTGGCTAATAGGAAGGTTTCATTTTGAAGTTACTATCGTCTATGCATTTAGTTTTACTTTTTAAAGGGCTAAGTTATGGGAGGATTTGAAAGTAATTCATTCGGGTATGCAACTTCCATAGATAGTACTGGGTGATTTCACTTGTTGTTTGAATTCAGATGAAGTTAAGGGAGGTGCAGGTTTCTATCCTAGAATAGGGAGGGGACTTTCTCATATGCTCCAACAAGTTGATTTAGTGGACCTTAGAGGATTAGGCAGACGGTTCACATGAGATAACAAACAACAAGGAGAGTTATTCTTAAGGAAGAAACTAGACCGAGCATTGGTGAATCAAAGATGGTTCTAGGCTTTCCCTAGAGCATTGGCTATTTTCGGGGCTCCATTATGTTCGGATCATGCCTCCATTTTGATTAGTTAGCTGAGCACTGGGACAATAGCAGGTGCTCCTTTTCGTTTCTTCAATGGTTTAACACAGGTTGAAGGTTTCATGGCAGTTATCCGTAGGGTTTGGGAGAGGGAGGTGGTTGGGTTCAAATCCTTCTAACTAATGTAGAAACTAAAGTTAGCTAAGGCAACTATTAAGCAGTTTAGTAAAGCAATGGCTTAGGATCTGAAAGAGTTGAGTAAAGATGTCACAGATGCTCAGCAACAATGTTATTTAGATCCTCTCAATGGCAGTTTCACGATTCAAAAAGCAGAAAAATTGAGGAAGTACTAAGAAGCTCTGAAATTGCAAAATTCTATTATGAGACAGAAAGCTCGTTTGAACTGACTTAAAGAAGGGAATGTAAATTCAAAATTCTTTCATGCTTCGTTACTGGCACGTCAGAATATTAACACCATCACAGAATTAAAGAATGGGTAGGGAAATCCAATATCAGATAAGGAGCTGTCTGATCATATTCGAGGTTACTTTGTTGAATTAATGCAGGGTAATATAAGTCAGCGAAGTGGGTTTTAGGTTGGGAATGTACTAGAGTATTGTCCAGACCAGTCGATGTAGGAGATGCTACTTACGCCATATACAACACTCAGGTGAAAGAGGTGGTGTTTCGGTTACATATTTCTAAAGCTCCAGGTCCTGATGGGTTTTTAGCGGGTTGTTTCCAACAAACTTGGGACATTACGAGGCCTCTCTTAACGGAGGCTGTATTGGAGTTTTTTTCTTCGGGTTCTTTGCTTAAGGAGATCAACCATACCTTTATTTGTTTAGTTCCCAAGATTGAGAGGCCGTCAAAGATTACGGATTACCGCCCAATTTCTTACCGTTCAACGGTCTATAAAATTATTGCTAACTTACTGGCAGAAAGACTTAAAGTGGTATTAGCTGAGGTGGTCAATAAGGCACAAGGGGCTTTTTTGCCGTCAAGAAGTATTGATGACAATAGACTACTTTTGCAAGAGCTATTGGGGCAGTATCATTCTGGGAAATTGATTAAAAGTTATTCTTTGAAATTGGACTTATTTAAAGCATATGATACAGTTAGTTGGGAATACTTGAATTTAGGGATATCAATTTCGACCCGGCCCATTTTTGGCCCGGGTTTGGAGGGCCATGGGCAGGCCACGGGCCAACCATGGTCCGCTTGGGCCGGGCCGTGGGCCGACCATGGTCGGCCTGTGAGGGCCACAGGCCGGCCCAACCCGGCCCGCAACTCGACAAAATGGCGCCGTTTTGTCCAAAACGACACCGTTTTGTATATTTTTATACTAAAAAAATATAGGCGGGCCGGGCCATCCCGGCCCTCGAGGGCCACGAGCCGGCCCATGGCCAGCCGTTTTTGAGGCTGGGCCAGGCCCGGCCCTGCCGATTGACATCCATACTTGCATTTATGCTTGGAAGCAATTTGTTTACAAAAAAAGTTTCGACTTTGGATTATACAATGCATTCAAATTATGTCGATGAGTGTGTAAGTGAATGGGATTCCTAAGAGGCCTTTTTTAATAAGAGAGGAATTAGGCAAAGGGACTCTCTCTCCCCTTAACTTTTCACTTTGGCGATGGAGGGTTTCTCTAGATTGATTTCTAAGCTTGTGGAAAGTAATGGGTTATTCCAATTCCATCACCAATGTAGGGAGTTGAAGCTGTCCCATTTGCGTTATGCTGATGATGTTATCTTGTTTTGTAAGGTTGAACCTTAGGTAATTAAGCTGATGATGAATATGGTGAGTATTTTTTCTGCCTAGTCGGGGATGAAGATCAATGAGCAGAAGAGTGGTGTGTATGTGTCTTCGGACATCCAGAATCCTGAATGGATAAGTAATATGGTAGGCTTTGCAAGGCAAGGCATCCCTTTTCTTTACTTGGGTGTACCTATTACTGCTGGTAAGTCGAAATATTTAGATTTGATTCCTTTGATAGAAAAATTGAAAGCTCGAATCCTTGCGTGGCAAAATAGATTCTTATCTTTAGTTGCTAGAGTCTCTCTAATTAATTTTGTGTTGAATAGTATGCATATTGTTAGACCCCATTTTCGGAGTCTAACTCCTGCTCGCTCTGATATCAAACATGTTGGACCCTATTTTCGGAGTCCAACTCAGAGGTCATAAAACGTGAACTTATTACCATAACGTGGGCATAATCCAATAAAAAA
>JANQAP020000065.1:2931880-2942314 GCA_026874005.2 Erythroxylum coriaceum
ATAATATATTATTAACAAGTCATAATGTTAATACATGAATCACAAATATCCATTGGCCTAGGGCACACTACTAACACAAACTAACCCATAAAAACACTAAAACACCTAAACTAATACAATGAACGCATAATTACACACTCAATGCTCTAATTAACATTAAATACCTAACAGACTAAACCCCAAAATACAATGTAAATCACAACTATCAGATACTACCAAGAGTTTGCTAAACTCTTGCGTTTATATGAAAGATCTTAGATATGTGGACTTTTTTTCAGGAATCAAAGCTGATAGGACTAACTCTAGTTTTAGGTTAAATCAAACTCATTACGTTGAGAAAATTTTAAAGTTTAGTTACTATGATGTTGAACCAATCAAGACTCCTCATGATGCTAGTATTGCTTTAAAGAAAAATCTTGGTAACAATTTAAACCAAGCTAAGTATGCTAAAATTATTGGTAGTGTGATGTGCTTGATGAACTATTCTCATCTGATATTAAATACTATATGAGTAGATTTAAGAGGTATATTTATAATCCTAGTCAAGAGCATTGGAATGCGTTGATTCATTTACTGAGATATTTGAAAGGTACTATACATTATAGATTATCTTTTAGTAATCATCTAATGCTAACTAGGTTATAGAGAGTAATGATATACACTCTACTAGTGGTTATTTGTTTACCTTAGTTCAAGCTACTGTGTCTTGGAAATCTTCCCAACAAACTTGTATTGCGAGATCAACAATAAAGGCTGAGTTTATGGCTTTAGAACTGGCAGGATAGGGAAGATGAGTGGCTAAGGAATCTCTTAGCAAACAGGTCTCAATCTGATATGTCTACTTTTGCCATTATATGCCTTGTTCTTAGCAACATGAATGGCAACCTGCGAATCACAATAAAGGAATATAGAAGGAATTGGTCTTTCCCAAAGTGAGATATTTGCTAAGAGATTCCTTAGCCACTCATCTACCCAGCAAACGTCTATTACAAGATCAGCAATGGAGGCTGAGTTTATGGCATTGGAACTAGCAGGATAGGAAGATGAGTGGCTGACGAATCTATAAGCAAATATCCCGCTTTGGGAAAGACCAATTCCTTCTATGTTCCTTCATTGTGATTCGCAAGCTGCCATTCATGTTGCTAAGAACAAGGCATATAATGGTAAAAGTAGACATATCAGATTGAGATATAAAATTATATGTACTTGAACTAAACATGATGTAATATCTCTAGACTATATTAAGTCAGAGAGAAACTTAGTGGATCCATTTATAAAAGCTTTCAATAGGAAACTAGTTTCGGAGCATGTTAAAGGGATGGGGTTTAGCTCAATTTTGTAGTAACCTTGTAATGGACACCTATTTTTAGAAACCAAATTCAATGGGTCAAACGAAATTATGTGGTGACTACTTACTTGTACATTGTTTGTGTAATAATACTAAGATATATTTAGTTGTTGAATAACGTCCCTAGCATGACTTATTTGTGTTTGATGAGGTTGGATTGTTTAGTCCTTAATGAGTTCCATAGCTCAATTTTAGGTGGTGTAACTAGTACACACTTGATGGACTCACCTACATGATTGTGGGAGCCTAGCCACCCCATTATGAGAGTATTTGGGTTATTTCTCTAGAGCAATCATAAGACTAGGGCATTTTGAGGCTGTTTATTTTCCTAGCAGGTTCTATCTTTGATTTTCTCAAACACCAGGTTCAAGACTTAGTTCACCTGAATGTTTGTCAATCTTTCTCCTAATTTTTACAGTTTGTTTATCAAGTTTTGAACCAAGTGGGGATTGTTAGTGTTGTTCCAAAACTTGGAACATTTGCTTGTCATTTACCATAACGTTCATCCCTTTATTTCATCCCTTTATTATTATTAACATTCATAATGTTTTGCCTTTTATTATCAGTAACATTCATAACGTTATTACATCCATTAGCATACAATGGTCATAACTTTAGTATACTTTAATATGTCTTTATTTCATGGTTAACATATAAAACTCTCCTCTATATATATACTACCCACAGATTTACATTCCCCGTTTCTTCTCAAACTATCGTGCTTGTTTTTTCATTTTTCTCCATACAATGCTCCTTCCCATAGACAGACTTCTTTACACACAAATTCGCTTACCTTTTCATTTTGTGTTTGTCTATTTTTTTGGTTCACAGTGACAGTTTGTACTCTACCCTTTAGAATGGACCGAAGCTAGTAGAGGATGCATTAATCTTAGGGTTAGATCTCATTGTCCTGCTGCACTTCAGAGGGGGAATTTTCAACCTAAGGCAGTGATTTTCATGCCGCCTTGCATTCAAATAAGTCGTTCCAACTTAATTATTTATGCTATTTTTGCTAAAACTTACTCCAACTGTGTTTATGAAATATTCAGAAAATGGTTAGTTATGGATATGTTATAGTAGATTTAGGTCTTGAAATCGGAGGAAACAAAAGTTTAAATAGGTTATGAGAACTCATCTTTTTCTTATAATTTTAAAATGCCCATTTGTATATCTGTTTAACATAATTTGTGACTAACTTGAAGATTTTTTTAAAAAAGGTCTAAATAATGTACCACATACAACATAATTTATGTCTAAAAACGATTTTAGTATTTTATCCTAACACACAAAGAAAAAAATTGAAATAAGTTAAATATTGATTGAAATTATTGTGTTTTTAGGTATCTAATTTGATATAAAACCATTTAGTTTCTAAAAAAATGATTGATTAATTAATTAACCAATTAATTTTTAATAACAAGAGTTATTAAGGTAAACCAAATTAAAAAGTTCATTACTTTAAGGTTTTTGTTGTTAAATCGATCAAACTGATTCAATTTTTTAATCATTGGTAATATACATTAAGCAATTACATAAAAACAAAAATTGCAGTCTTAATTTATAAATGAAACAATAAAAATCTTATATTAGTATTAACTAAATGAATTTTATGCATATCTTAAACATTAATATTTACATCATCACAAAAAAAATAAAGCTTTTTTTTAAAGTGAGGAAAATATAAATTGTATCAAATATTTCTTCAATAAATGTTTTCTAATGACCTTATTTTAGGCTTAATTTAATCATATATTTAAAATTAACTAGTTAGTAGTAATGTTTTATAGGTTTATACATTTAATTATGTTAAAATCTCTCTTGTTTTGTAGGGTATAAATCTTAGGCATAAATATTATTTATCTAAATAATTCAAGATGAGAATGAAAAAAATTATATAAATCAAATTTGAAAGATGGAAAATAAATAAATAAAATTTGCAAGATGGATTTACATGGTTCGACAATTTTACCTACGTCCACAGGCAAAGGCAAAAGAAGTAATTTACTAAGAAAAATGGAGAATACAAATAAGTTAGTGTTTAACTCTCAACCTAAATCTCCAAGTACAACCTAATAATCTCACAAATATACAACATAAGAGTATTACTAAAATTCCTAGAAGGAATTCTCTTAAGTGTTGTGTAATCACACAATAAAAAATTGAGAGATTTTTATCTAAAGCTTCATCTACTCCATGTATTTATAGGCAGATGGAACAAAGAAAGTTATAAAAAAATCCTAAGAAATCTGCATAAACATTTTGGTCATTTTATGCATGCATTTTGTGTATATACAGTGTCCTAAAAATGTCAATAATGTGGTGTTATTTCTAGCTTTCTCATTTACTTGCCAACTTAATTTTCAACTGTTAATTTTATAGACATTTTTTTCAACAATCTCCACCTTGGCTCAATCTTAATTAAGCCTTTAATACTTCTCCACCATATCCACAATGCCCTGAAGGGATCTTCAATTTTGAAAGACACCAATTAAGTCCAAATAGTGCTTGAACTTAGCAGTAGGGAGAGTTTTTATTAGGATATTAGTAAGATTCTTTGAAGTACTAATTTTGTTCACCACAATATTCCCAGTGGTAGCAGCATCTCTAATAAAATGGTACTAACGTCAATATGTTCGATCCTTTCATGGTACATCTAATCATTGTTCAAATGAATAACACTTTGACTATCACAACGGACTGCTATCAATCACTATAAGAAAATGGTGTTTAGCAATGGAAAGTGAAAGTTTTTCAGTTGCCAAGTGAACTTGCTGATGAAAATTACTGATCACATAAGTCGTCAGAGAAAGGTCATCAGTAATCTTTAGCGACCAAATAGAAATATTCCATCGGTAATTTACTGAGGAACAATTTTTTTGGTCGCTAAATATAACGACAAAATTTTTAAGTCTGTCGGTAATAAACAACACAAAAGGACAGCAAATGGAGAAGAACAAATGAACAAGATAGAAGGACAACAAATGGAGAAGAAATAAAGAACAAACATGCGGAAGAGGCTAAAAGAATTTAGGGAGGACGGTGTTGGGCTCTTTGCATTAAAAAGAATCGAAATTGATGTCATTTTTGCTTTTTTTACATGCTGCAACATTTGACAAGGATTTTACAATTTTTTGTCAAACGTTAAACAGTAGCTAAATATTTGGGAACCAATTTATAAATATCGTTGCCGATACTATACTTTTTTATAGATTTTTTGTTTGGCTAATTTTTTTTGATATATCATTCATATAAATTAGTATAGAATTTATATATAATAAATAGAGTTTTGTGAGATCACATAAAATTGTGAAATCATAGATATTAAAAGAAATTAATAAAAAGTATAAATGACATTGTTGTCAACTAATTTTATTTTTAAACTTACAATCATTGTGAATAATATTAAATTTGTTCATTCAATTGTCATTGTTGTTAACTAAATTTATTTTTAGAGTTATAATAGATTATCAATAATATTAAATTTGATTTTTTTTAAATATGATATTAGTATTTAATATTGATTTCCATTTTTTACCTTATTGTATTTTATTTTTAATTAAATTGCAATTATTATTTTATATGGTAATTAATATAATGTTATATGAATGTATAGATAATAATTGTAACCAGTATAATGATTTATGAATTATTAGATAAGATATAAATTTTCTTATATATTACTTATCATATACTCTATTTAATCATAATTCTCTATTTATTAGATAAAAATTTCATACTATTATATATAATTATATATGTTAACCAAAGGTGAAGCCAAATGGTAATGGGGCACCATTTTGTGGCAGGTTTTTGAATTGTCACCAAATGATATATTTTTTCTAACTTCATTGAAAACAACGTCATTAAGGTTAACAATAAATGATGTCATTTTGTACTAGGTTATTAACACCAAAATAAAGCTGTCTTCATTTTGGTATTAGTCATCATATTTCCTCTTAGTTCACTATTGAAGAAGCTTCGTTGTTATAGAGATGAGGTTGAAATTGAAAGAGCATTAAAATGATGTATGAGAAAGTGCAGAAAATTTTGAGTGGTAAATGGAAGTTTCATGTTCTGTTTTCAGTGTATATTAATATGAATTTCTTTGAATGTTATAGAAATGAACTAGAATGAGTTTAAAGCCAAAGAAAAAACTAGTATATTGTGTTGATAATTTGGAGACAAAGTAAAGTTGAAAATGGAGTTAAGTGTGTGTAGAAAATTAATTGACAAATGGATGTTTACATGTTCTGTTTTTATTGAATAATTACATGAATTTGTGGAAGTTGTTATTAGGGTGAATTAAAAAGGAGTTTAAATCTGAAAGAAAAGGCTAAAGTGGTATCTTGAAATGAGATGAATTAAGGAGATAATTAGAAATGAAATGAAGGTGAAAAATGAAGTTGAACTTATGCAGAAAATTTATGATGAATGTTCATTTGAATATGTTCTGTTTTTGGTGTTAATGATCAATCATGGATTTTGATTTATTTGTTGGTGTTTTGAATTAGAATGGAGGTGAGAATGAAGAGGAATTGAAGTAGGAATGATAATATATACATAAGATGTGTTAGATGTAACTTGTTGGAGTTGGAAATCTGGAAAATGACCAGTAGATGCCATTAGGCCCACTTTAGGTCCGCTGGGCGAACATTCTCTAGGAACCTACATAAATGCATGATTTTGACCCTTTAGACTACAAAACCTCTCTTCAAGGTTTGCACGAAAGTTGTAGAACTTGAATTCTTCTTTAAAAACGTACTTGAATGACTTTAATCTGATGTCTATAGCGAAAGTTATGCCTTATTTCCCAAAATCATATATATATAAATTGTGGACTTATCAATGCTTTCATATGATGCATTAAGCTTGAATGGAGCTTGAAATGTACTTAGTTTGATCTGAAAATAAAAGATAAAAATGAGTGATATGTTTAGGGTGATGATTAAGGATATAAACATAAGAATGGATTGTTGTATATCAAGTGTTCAAATATGGAATTTTGGGATGTTATGAGAATGAAGGTGAACCTATGATGGTTAATGTGATTTAAAGAAGATGAATGATTTGTATTAAGTAAAAGTGAATGATAAATTGAATATTTTTTGATCTTAGGAAGCTAAAATAACCTTATTGAATGATTGAATGATGTGTATTGGGTAAGAATAAATGAGAACTTGAATATTATATGAACATTTAATGCTAGAAAAGAAATGATGAATGATTGAATTATGTTATTTGAATGAACAAGTTATTTGAGGTATGAACCTAAGAGTAAGCTTAACACACACAAATTATGTTGTTAAAAATCAAGTGATGTAATTAAGGATAAATACCCGAAATAGTCAATATAAGCATGAACTATACATTACACATATGTATATATGTATAACTAAATGTTTGTGTGATTATGCAATTAGTAATGTGTGTACAATATGTATTACATGAAGTTGATACACAGGATTGAATGTCAGCACCCAGACATTCCCGGAACATGGAAGTAAATGCTAATCTAGAGTGTACTGTGAGTAATATTGATGGTCTCATATGTTTAATCATTTGTTTTAAATTCTGTTTTGAAATGTTATGTGATATGAATGTTTTTATTCTAGAAATTGAATGTCTGAGGCGTTTAATGCATGAAAAACTCATTGCAAGTGCTCATTATATGTGAATTTGACTAAATAAGTGATTCTCAACTTAAATGTTGAATGTCATACCTAGGGTTCGATGATAAATGTGAATGGGACTGTGAACGTGAATATGAAAGTGTAAGACTGAACACAATTGATTGACTGAATACATGTGATGCATTTCATTACATAAATGCATGATGACATAAAGGTTTTTATGAAATGTGAAATAAATGAATAAAGTGTTAATTGATGCTACATGATGAATTAATGAAGTGATGTGAATTATGTGATTACATGAACTATATATGTGTTATAAGTGAGCCATCAATGATGGGTAGCTCACTGAGTTCGCAAAACTCAACAAAATTGTAACTTTTTTAAGGCTCAGAAGAGATACCAACTTAGACAAACTGGATCAGTTGGTGTCTGCATATATTTTTTGTTATATTTGTATTATAGAATGTATTCCATAAATACTGTACCATGTGTATATGAATAATTATGATATGTAATGACTTTAAAACTGAAAGTGTTTCAATTTTGTAATGGGCCTAAATGATTACTGGAATTCTACAATGTGTATATTGTTTTTGAAAATTGTGATTAAAATTGTTATAAATAAAATAAGCCATTAATGATTATTGGTTTTCTGAAAAATGTGTGTGATGTTTGAGAAAAAAATTGCAATGAGTTCTATTTTACAACTACAGCATGTTGTTTTCACAGGGTGTGAGTTTGAATGTCCTCGGGATGTACGAATATGTTCTCGGAGGAAGAGGGGTGCTACAACTCATCTCTTATCTCGTGTTCATCACCATTGAAGAAGCATCATGTCTTGTATTGGTACGTATTGTTCTTGTTTTCTATTCGCAAAAACCCTCATTGTTATGCTCTATTTTTCTTCTATGTTTTGGACTTTAATTATGTGGGTTTTGTGTTCTACAAATGGTGTACGGGTTATTCTTTGTGTTTGTAATTAGAAGAAGGTGAATTGTGTTAATTTGTTAGTTGTGTTTGGGGTTGACTTTTTTTCCCACCTTCTATGATTATTTGATGAAACCCATTAACTTTTTGATGAAAGGTCTTTTAGAGATTCAAGGCTACTTCTACAATGGACATTTATGTACATATTTACCATATGATTACTTTTACACCAAATTTGTACCACTTATATTATACATATGTATCAATCATAAGCACTTTATTTCAACATGTCATGAGGCTGTCACTAGACTATAACAATTAAAAGTAAAATGATCAAAACCAGATATGGCTATTAGCAAAGCATGAAAACTCATATAGGTAACAAACGTATAAGTTGGAACCATGATATTCAATTCACTTGGGAATGGTTAATTTCTTCATATGAATTAATAACATTGGTTTTACTTATTTTCATTCGTAAATATACGTATCAATCAGTAACAGCAACTAGTAGGGGTAAAAACAAAAGTAAGTATAAGTATCAATTTACTAAGTCTCATCAATATTTAGCAAAATTATCCAAACTATCCCTAAGAGACATTTCATTGAACACTTCATAGACTTCACAAATTCATCCCTAACTAATAACAAAAGCACTGTAAATTTTTAACTTATTCACTAACATAGGATCAAGTGTATTTTTAATAAGAGAATTGGTTCAAGTCTAACGTTGGACTTAAGTTATAATGTTTGTGATCATAATAAATAACAAGTTGATACTAAAAAGGAACGACCTTTTCTTTTTATTGCTAGGAATTTTATGGTAAAGTTACATTCAATTTTGGATTAGTTCATTCCTCCTCTGAGAATTTATGGGGTTTCATTATCAAAAGAATTTAATTAAACACAACGAATTTTATACTAAATTGATTTTTCAGAATAAAACTATTAACATTAACTCATCGCAGAATGTCAACGTGGCGATTAGTTTCTGATGGCAGAAATGAGCTCCATTGCAAAAACTATGTCTATTCATTATGATGATGATGAAGTCATTAAATCGGGTATGCATGAGTTCAAATTTGGGTTCCTTATATCATTTGATTTAGCTTTGATTGTTCTATATTGTTTGATCATTAAGTGAAATGCATGGTACATACGATTCATCTAATACAATGATCCATACTGCATCTAGTAAATTGTTCACTGTATATGCTACAAATTTAGTTAAAGCAAAGAAATTGTTAAAAGAAGGTATCAGTATACTAACACCTAAGGGAAGTTCTTTGACTGTTTCAATTGATGGCTTCGAACATATAAGGAGCCTTCTTAGGAATCCAAATATTGGGAACTCCTTTACTTTTTCTACGAGTCTAATGTCACTTAGAAAAGGAAAAATAATTATTTATTTTCCTTTTCAATGGAATATTAGGTGTAAAACTTTATTTATTATTTTGATTGTAATAATTGTTAAACTTCTAATTAAAATCTTATAATTCTTACCATATATCACTATATTATATTGCTTACCATATTTCAATATTTATTTGTACTATTATTTTATAGTTAATAAATATTCATGATTAAGAATAGTAGTCAACTTAAATTTATGATATTTTTAGATACTCCATTTTATTTTCATGAAATTTTTTGTATAAACGAAGGTATAGTACTATGTGCAATAAGCATTATTAAAGAATCATTTGTGTATAAATCAGTAGATTTAAATAAATTTATAGAGTTTGAATGCATTAACTATTTAAAAAAGTTTATAAAAAGGCCAATGAAAAAAATGAAAAATCATATAAATATCAATTATAATTAACCTTAGTATTATTAAGCACATTTATCATTAAAAATTATCTTTTTAACATTATTATTTTTAAGAATACTATCACACACAAAAAAGTTCTTTAAGGAATAAATAAGATATAAAATGGTTATTATAAATTTTTTGCAACTATTCACATATTTGTCGCCCACTACAAGAAAATAGTGAATTAGGGATGGAAAATATCGACGGAAATGACAAATATTTCGTCGGTATCTAACATTACCGACGGAATAAACTGATGGCCAAAAATGTCGGAGATTCGGCCGTAGCTAAACTTACCGAAGGAACGTTTCTTGACCGTCGGTAAAATTCCCGACAGAATAAAATAAACCGTCGGTAATTTCAACTGAAAAGTTACCGACCGTCAGAAATTTTCTGTCGCTAAATTTACCGACGGTAAGTAGCTCACCCGTATGTAAATTTAGCATCGGAATGTTTCTAATACGGTTGGTAAAGTTACTGACGGTAACGTTTTGTCCGTCGGTAAATTCTGACCTATTACCGACGGTACTTATTGTCCGTCGGTATAATATATAGACAATTACCGACGGAAATTATGTATATTTCCGTCGGAAAATTTTTTATTAAATTTTTTTAAAATATATATTTCCATTATATTTAAATTATAATCGTCGAAAAATTTTATTAATAATATATATTTAATTAGATATAAATAATTAAATAAAAATTTT
>JANQAP020000065.1:2942414-2952566 GCA_026874005.2 Erythroxylum coriaceum
AATCAAACTATTCATTTTGTAATTTTCTAGAAATTATGTTTGTACTCACATAATTTAGAAAAGCTATTATTGCTTAAGATATAGTTGCTTATTTAACTTTAAAAACTTAATAAAACATATGCTTATCGAATGGGCATCAAAATGATAATTGTTTTTATTTATGATACTTTGATCTTATTTTCAATACTTGTATTCGTTTCTACTCATGGAACCTTATGAACACAAAGAAGATCTTTAAAATTCTAGAATGGTTTATACCTTAAATATACCCGATTATGTAGTTAAAGAGTAATCGCTAATTAAGCATGCTTCTTTAGTTTCTTACATAATCTTCGAGAAGATTCATTGGCATGATATACAATAGACTAATTTTGCAAATTCAAAGGAGTAATGTGCTAAGGAAGAAAGTAAGAAAAAGAAGAAAAAAGATATTATTAAACAAGTTACAACAACAACACACTACTAATAGGCTATTCTTATGATTTGCATATTACGCATAAAATAAGAAAACTAAGTGACAGAAGCAATACAGATTTTATTCCTTAAAACCTTTATTCTAGAAGTAAGTATAACATGCGTGACTGAAAATTATCAAGTTAATTTGGGGAATTCTGTCCAGAGTGTGGTTTGTCTTTATTTTTACTTGGTGCTGAAGGTGCTCTCTTGGTGAGCTGGTAACCACCTTGAAGACGGCGAAAATAAGCTAATCTGGACTTAGTATAGCCTAGTTCTCCTAAAAGATGGCGACTGTCAAGCTTCTTCCTTCCACTTGGTTTGTGCTCTGACATGGTCCCAAGCATCATGAAGATGATCATTAACATAACCAAATATGCCTTTGTCGTTTTGCTTGCCATAAGTATCTTATGCTATCTCAAGTTTCTAGTCTGGACAAATCGATTGCCACCTAGTCGCATCCAAATCCTGAAAACAGAGCAAGATATAAATTATTATGAACGAGGAAGAAGAAATACTGATCACAACAATAAGCAACTAAAAACCATGTGCATGCACAAAACTGTGTCCTAGCACTTTTTCAAGATGTATTTATGAAGAAATCTACATACAAGATTCAACAAACGTGCTCTTGTGATCGATTGAAGAAATGTGAAGGACAGTTGGAAGACTTTACCTTCAAACTTGAAGTGATTATAGGATAATGGGACGGTCTGGTACTAAGTAAGCCTCTATTTATAGTTTTCTGAAGGATAGAGGAAAGATAAATAGTAATTGAATAAAGTTATCCCAACTTTCACGATTGAAATGCTTACAATAGCTTTTTCCAATCTAAATTTACCTACCTACTATTGAATAAATTAATATTTTAATCTAGGACCAACTTGTATGAATTTTGATTAAGACCACTTATTTATGAATTTTAAACTTGTTTTGTAATAAATTTTAGAACTTGTTGAAAAAAAAATACTAAGATTCATTTTGTAAAAATTGTTTGGTAATAAATAATTATAGATTTAAATTATTGTTTAGGCTTTTAATTGAAACTTTATATTTCAAATGCTAAACTATAGTCACCAAATAAATATGCATGAATTTTGAGTTTGAAGGATGATATATAATGTTAAAAAAGAATAAATAGACCATGTATAAGAGTGACATTGGTGACTTGATGACAAGAAAATCGGTGACCGAAGTGCAGATGAATAACGATCGTAAGTGTATCAATTCTCAGGTAACAAATTCTTTTGTAAGATAAGTTCTAACTCGTACGAAAAACGTAACAATTTGAATACTGTCTTAAAAGAGAGAATCGATGAAATGGATATCTGATGTTTATGTATTGTATATAAGATGTATAAGCTCAATTGCAATAAATTATTATTAATAATTTTGTAACATCTTAAACATAAAAAATTTATAAAACTCCTATAAGTGTATCAATTGACATTCGATCATGTAATATCTGCAGTTTTTCTCTCCGTCGCCAAGTTTGAATGTAACCATGAAACCTCGGCGAAGTTTCAAAATGGAAAAGGAGAACAAGGGTTATAAATTACTGAATTACATGTGGAATTGGAAAGTTTACTTTTGAATGAAGAAATAGAAAGTTACCCCAATAATGAAGGCATTAACATTAAGTGGGGGATTATCCAACTCAAGGCCTTTCGCCAATTGGACAACGTCTTAGGAAAAAGTAGGTTTTTTGTTAGTGGATAAGAAATTAGCATCCTAAATTTAAAGTGAAAAGCAGACAAAGACATCTCGTCTACCCTTCAAATATAACTTGTTTCCCAGAATTCCTTCAAAGGTTGCTTGCTTTATGTTACTTTAGGTAAAAGATTTCAAAGCATTATAATTAAAATTAGGGATAACCAATCACTTAGTACTCCAAAGTTCCCAATTCTTCAGCTATTGTGCAAACAGTGATATAAAAAGTCTATTTTCATGATGAACTCCCTCTTCAGAGCACTAAATCTTTCCCCGCGCTCATCAAAGAGTAAATAAATCGTTCGTTCTTTTTTTTTTTTCCTATGAACCACTAGAAATTTGGAGCCTCCAAAGCCTGACTTGTATTAAAGTTCTATTGGAATTATTTAAATAGAATTTACCATTAATTAAAACCATATCCGAACAAGCATATAAATTATAGTACATAATCAAAAGTCAAACATAGTAATTTATTTTAAGATAATTTGACATAATTTTAAAATAAAATTATAATTAGTATCTTTAATAATAAAAATTTTAAAATAAATAAAATTATAAGATGGATTCAAATCTTGTGTGTGTGTGTTTGAATTCAGATAGATATATATGTATCAAATATAAAGAGCAACTGCAATATTCCAACTTTAATATGACGCAATTGCATGTCACAATCAACAACTCTATATATAGTCTCGATTGCATAATATGGTGGTAATTCTAAATCTAATACAAAAAGGAAAAACGCCCAAAGGCACGGTAGTAAACTTACTTGGAACGTGAGTCGAATGTTCTCTGTTCCTTGTAACATAGTGCTGTATTGCGTTGTTGAGACCTTCTAGTCCTTTTCTATTCATATTTCTTTCCAATTGATCTTATTTTCTTCACATATATGATTTTTTTTTCAATGGAATAAAGGTAAAAGACTAAAAGTTGATAACTATAAGTGTCTGATGTCTATAGCTTCGTAGTGTTGACGTTAGAAATAAGAATGGGAAAGCATCCAAGTGATCTCATCAAATCTATAAGTGATCAATTAGTAAAAGAATAATTGGACGATCGCCTCTCAACCACCGAGGAGCAAATGGCAAGAACCATAGTCTCTATTGCAAAACTCGCTATTTCTTGCTTGCGTCCTAATCCACATTCTCGTTCAACCATGCAACATATTCTCTGGAGCTGTCGGTGCAGATTCCACCTCAGAACCCACTCTCAGACTGCTTGATGGTCTTTACGAGTAATTACCAAAGTCGAGTTTGTGTCATTTGATGCAATTATCAAAGAGGATTTTTTTGGACGTAATTCTTTGGTTCTTTTAAACATTGAAGTGGGCTCAACATTGATTAACACTGTGAAAGATGGAGCAGTATAGCATTGAACTAGCCAATTAACAAAAATAGGAGGAAAACCAAAGGCTATCAAATAAGTGGCTGTGAAATTCCAGTCAATATAATCACAGGATTTTCGGAAATTAATTTTTTCAGCATACATTTAATTTCAGGCGAATTATTTTGGTGATTTTTCCGAAGACCTTGGCTACTCACGATTGACTAGTGGCTTCTCTAGTAGCTTGAGCCAACATCTTAGAATTATTTTACTCCTTTGTGGCTGAAAATTTACTGGTTAAAATAATAGAAACAATCTCTTTATAAAATATATATAAAAAGTTGCGTATAATTGATGATCCTTTCTTTACCCTTGCAAAGTGTAGAACTTTGTTCACTAGGATAACCCTTTTGTTGGGATGTAAAATAATTCAAAAATATCTAGAAGTCGAAGAATTAGAAATCTTTAGAACCAAGAAAATAAAAGATTTGTTAATTTCCTTCAATATCATAACATTATTGAAAAAAATTCTAGAATCGCTTCAGTTATCTCATTGCCTACGAAATTCCGCGATTTCTAGAGGAAATAGTCATTGAATCCATCAGATCCTAGAGTTAAGATTAAAACTGAATAGTGTTTCTTCAAGAAGACTTCTCAAGTAAGGAAAAAAAGAGTTGAGGGTCCTATAGTTCATAGAAAAATTTTGCTACTACAGGTCTGAGCTGCTCTTGAAAGCTAGCTACTCCACCTGATTGATCACTGATGTTTATAATTTTATTTAGACTGCTTCGAAAAAATGGTATTATGGAAGAATTTTGCATTCTGTTCTCCTTTCCCCAACTAATTGATTCTTTTCCCTGAAGTAATTGATTCTAGACTTTTGTTTGATGTAGCAGTTGAAAAACTGTAGGTTGTAATGGTTTCGCAAACCTTTAAATTTTGCCATAATCGTTTCTAGCACAATCCAAAATCAAAAAAGTTTAACAATCAAAAGCGAAATAACAAATTAACACCAAAATGTTAACGCAGTTCGGCACATCTTGCCTACATTTGCGGAACCTTCATCCAGCTTAATTCTTTAACTAATGACAATAATTTTATAAAAGGCTTTACTGAGTCGACGTTACTCAACCCTTGACACTATCTCTCATCCTCACAATCTGTGAAGGAATTTCACACTCAATAGTATGACTGCCTCGTACAAACCTCAACATAGGATTTTCTCAAACAATGTTTAATGATAACAAAACAAAATAAACAACTCAAGTGATTAAACAAAATTCAACATAAATAAAACCACTTGAGAAAGAAAACAACTTCTCTAACAATGTAGCTTCATCAATGAAAGAATGAGAAGTTGTTCATCAAGAACGCTATTGTAGTCTTTCGATATTATCACCGAAACACCTCACACGCAGCAGCAGAAAAATCACTAACAATCATAAATGTTTCCTCACCAAAATGCTGCAAATAATGGAGCTGCAAAATTCATGACAACTACTGGAATTTTTTGTACACAATTACTCACAACCAACAGCCAAAATTACCACTTCATCGACAGTAAAAACAGCCACCAAAGATTCACGCACATATAAACAAAACCTAGCCTCAATAGATATTCAAAGCTTAAGAAAACGCAGCTCTAAAAATCACACAAAAACAACTTTTTAGCCTACTGTTGTTGCGCAAAGATGGAGAATATGCAGTTGTCATGAACGATTATTCAGCTCCTTAAAGTCAATCAAGAACAACAGAATACGTAGCAGTAATAATCACACACACCATCAGCCAAATCATGTTAAACACATGTTAGAAAGACAGCTGCTTGGTTTCCAAAAAAAAGGACGACAACTCCAGTAAAAACACAGCACAAAAACCTTTAACCAAGGGTCATGATATACACTTAAATTACCCAACCAAGATAAAGCAGTAGCAAGACTACCCAATGATCAACGCAGCCACAAGAGAGATGCTACACATACCCAAAATTAATCCACAATTAAACCAAGCTGAAGTCACGCCTAAAAAGGAATTCATAGAGAAGTTAACGGCTGCACACATACACCTAGGATGTCAGGCAATAAAGACCCATCAAAGTCAGCATGTCGGGCAAAATATAATTCTCCAGTATCCTTGTCAAGACATCGATACCCTAAATGATGAGGAGAATAACCTAGGAAAATACATTGTTTGGTATGAAAAGAAAATTTATTTTTGTTACAAAGACGAAGTAGTGGATAAATCGCACACCCAAAGACTCGAAGAAAAGTATAATTAGGAGATTTGTTGAAAAGGACCTAAAAAGGAATGCGATTAGATAAAGAAGTAAATGGAAGACGATTAATAAGAAAAATGGCGGTTTCAAAAGCGAATTGCCAATATTTAAATGGAGAACCAGAATGGGTTAATAATGTAAGGCTAATATCAATGATATGTCAAATTTTCCTCTCTGCTATGCCATTTTGCTCGTGTGTATGGGGACACATAATTCTATGAAAAATGCCATGGTTTTGAAAATTTTTATGTAAGGAGCTAATTCACCACCCCAGTCTAATTGAAATTGTTTGATGGGACGATCGATCTATTTTTCAACTAAGGTTTTAAATTGACAAAACATATGGAAAACTTCACTCTTATATTTCATAGGAAATAACCATGTAAATAAAGAGAAATCATCAATAAAAATGACAAAATATTTGTGTCCAGAAGAAGAACAAATAGGAGAGGGTCCTTAGACATCCGAATGAAGCAATTATAAAGGTTGGTTGAGTACTTCGATTCTGAGTTAAAGACAAGGAAGTTCTATGTAATTTACCTAAACAACAAGAGGAACATTTATGAGAAGGACACTTAAAAGAAGAGCATGGTAACTGAAATTGACGAACTAAACAACTAAGAGTTTGAAAATTGGGATGTTCGAGACGAGCATGCCAATCTTCCAACGTAAGTAAAAATGCTATTGCCTCAAAATTCTGTTGTTGATGAAGAGATCCACATAACTTGTAAGGACCAAGCTTACTTGTGCCGCGCAGCAGTACCTTTTTGGTAATCTGAATCTTCACAAGACAATGATCAAAATGGAACTAAAAAAAGCCATTATTATCACGACAAAATTTGTAAACAGATAACAAGGGTTTAGTAATATGAGGAACATGTAAAACATTGTGCAGAAAAAGAGGTCTGGAAGATGGAATGGAGGTGGAGCCAATATGATAGATTGGTAACTTTGCCTCATCCCCAACAAGGACTGCATCCTTACCTTTGTATGCATCAGAAAGATGAAGAGAAGCTAAATCTGGAGTGACATGCTGATTTGTGCCAGTGTTCGGATGCTAGGAGAAGGACTGATCCAAATCAGATGGAGAGTCAGCAGGAGAAGAGGGCGAATCAATAGTCAGATTGGCTTGAGACTGAAAACCACCATATTGTTGTGTAGAGGTTGGATGATGTTGTTGACCAAAGTTAGCATCAAATCGACGTCGACAAGTGAGAGCATAGTGATTATAGTAACCACAAATCTGGCAAATAACAGAAGGATGACGGGACAAAAAGAGCCAAATAACTGATGAGAAAAACCACTTCTCCCTATAGCACCACGCCCACATCCTCAGCGAGAAAAATTGGGGGAATTGTGATGTTGGACCAGATTAACAATATGTAAGGAAGATTGTTGCGCTTTGAGGAGTAGTTCATAAGCTACTAATTGATCATGTAATTCGTTGAAGGAGGCAGCGGAGGCTCGTTACTGTAAACCATCAATGATGCAGTTATACTATGTTCCAAGCTTGCGAAATACGATGGCATTAAATTCTACAAGAGAAATAGGTTGACCAGCTTGCGCTAACGAATCAAAAATTGATTTTGCTTGATGAAGATATTCAGAAACTAATTTATCATCTTTGGAGAGATTATGAAGCTCAATATATAATTGAGTGCGTTAGGCATGGCTTACAACACCGTAAGTAGTAGCGAGAGAAAGCCAAATTTTAGATGAAGATTGCAACCCGATGAGATGGGGAAAGATCTCTTCAGAAATAGATGATAGTAGCTAAGAGAATAAAATATGATCTTTCATGAACCAGACAGTGTAGGATGGATTTATCTCTAGCATTTTTGTGGATGGGTTCAAGATCTCTTTTGAGGGTGCTGGTTCTGTCCCATGGAGTACACCATAAAGGTTATAAAAATTGAGTAAAGGTGTAAACTGCAATTTCCAGGCAACATAATTTTTGGAGTTGAGTTTGATTGAAAAATTTTGATTCACATGTGTAGGTATAATTGAAGAAGAACCAGAAGAAAAGGAGGCTAGGATGGGTGATGTGATTTGTGGTGGGACAGTAGCAGTTGACTCTGAGGAAGGAGAAGAAGAAGAAGTGTTTGGATTGGCCATTGTAATTGGCTCTGATACCAAATCAGTAAAATATGTTGCAAATAATTGATGTATTTCACACACTATTAATGGGTTATAAGATCAACATGTATATACAGAGCAAAGCATAACAAAGAATCTAAAGTATCTAAGTACAACTATTCAAATATACAAAAGAAGGGATATCAAGAGAGATATGCAGAAAACACATATATCAAGATAGATATGCGTAAACCAGATAAACTAATGTTTATATGTTAACAGACGGCAACCAACTTATAGGTCCCATGCCAAAGAGCTTAAAAAATTGCAGCACCTTGATCAGAGTCAGGCTCGAAGGAAACCAACTTACTAGAAACATTTCTGAAGCCTTTAGAATATGCCCTCTATTGAAATACATAGATATGAGTAATAACAGATTGTTTGGTGAGGTTTCTTCTAATTGGGGGCAGTGCTTCAATCTAAAAACATTGAAGATGGCCAACAACAGTATCATAGGAGAGATACCAGTAGCATTTGGACTGGCAAGTAAGCTTCAATATCTAGAGCTCTCTTCGAATCATCTAGTTGGAGAGATTCCAAAGGAATTGCAAAGCTTGAAATTATTGTTTAGCCTTTTATTGGATGACAACAATCTTTCAGGCAGCATTCCTCTGGAAATAGGGATGTTTTCTATTCTTGAACACCTTAACTTGGCAGCAAATAATCTGAGTGGTCCCATCCCAAGACAACTAGGGCAGTGCACTAAACTATTGACCCTGTATTTGAGTATGAACGAATATAGGGAAAGTATTCCATTTGAGATTGGTAACTTAAGGTCCCTCCAATATCTTGATCTTAGTCAGAATCTTTTGGTATGAGAATTTCCACAGTAAGTAGGTGGATTGAAAAACCTGGAGACGTTGAAATTCTCACACAATAAGTTGTTTGGTTCTATTCTGTCAGCTTTGAACTCCTTGCTGGGCTTGACAACTATCGACTTATCCTATAACGAGTTAGAAGGAGCCATTCCTGACATTAAGCCCTTTCACAATGCTCCATTTGAAGCCTTTAGAAATAAAAGAGGTGTAATATCCCGTCTCTTGAATTGTTGAGGGATTAAAGTGTTAGATTATTGAGTCTCATGAGTTGCATCATATAGAATGAATTTGGTACATTTATGGCATGATTTTATGATTGCATTCATATGCATAATATTAGCATACGCACATGAATTGCGATTTAGACAAATTGCACTCAATTGACATATTCTGGGGTATGAAACTAAAATGAATGTGCATTTCCAATGTCTTGTACTTTGGTTTACTAATAACAAGAATTGATGGATTACAATTAACAATTTGGAATTAGTTGTTACAATAGAGAGATTGATGAATTAATATGTATATTTAGTCTAGGAAAAATGTCAAGTGGTAAGACAAGTTGATATGTGAAAAAATAGGATGACTAAGCCTAAGAAATAAGTGACACATAGTAGTAGAATTGAGTGACAAGTGGTCTAAGATCTTGGTGACATTTGGCAGCATAAGATGAGGACAAGTGGCTGACATGCAAATATGACAAGTGTCATTGTAATACATAGACATCTTACACATAATAATTTAAACTAATGCAGAATCATCTTCTTCATTGTTTCTATTATGATTCATCCCTCTCCTCCTTCTCACCACTGAAATTCCCTTCTCCCTCATAGCTTTGAACTTCTACCTAAATTCTATCCATTATCACCTCAAAACTTTGGTCAAGTTCTTCATAAAGATAGACAGATTTTGCTGTCTTCTTCTTGTCGCTGCCCTTGGGATGATCGTGCATGCACATAAGGCTAAGCTAGGTTGATATTTGAGGAAATAATTAGGTTGAACAAGTAAGAAAAATATTGATCTCTTGTGATATAAATAATAGAAATTGATGATGACTAAATTGGGGATTGATTGATTGAAGTATTGGTGTTAAATGTATGATGTGAAAATGATGCATGAATGGTAGTTTCTATTCTGTTAAGCATGCATGAAAAACAATAATTTATGAGCTGTTAAATGAATGATTTTAAACTGAAAATTCAGATGAAATTGATGAGGAATTGAGGTATAATTAAGGTATAATTGAGGTTTAATTAATGGACTGTTATGAAGGTGTTTTAAATTTGATATGAAAGAGTTTTCTTTTGAATCTAGAAAACAAATGGGGATGTTAGTGTATGTGTAAGAATGATTGTTAGTGACATAAATGAATGGAATTTAGAGAGCTTTAATGTAACCAAGATGGAAGCTATATTAACATGAATTGAAGTAGCTTTT
>JANQAP020000065.1:2972392-2993060 GCA_026874005.2 Erythroxylum coriaceum
GAAGTTGAACATCGAGCATTCTGGGCTGTGAAGCAGTGCAATATGAATTTTGATACTGCTGGGCAACAAAGGAAGTTGCAAATTCAAGAATTGGAAGAACTACGGAACCATGCTTTCGACAACGCTGTTACATACAAGGCCAAAACTAAAGCATTTCACGACAAACAGCTTGCCGAGAAGAAGTTTAAAGTCGGACAAAAGGTATTTTTATTTAATTCGACTTTGAAACTTTTTGTAGGGAAATTGTAATCCAAGTGAATCGGATCTTTTGTAGTAATAAAGATTTATCCTTACGGTGCTGTGGATATTCAAAGCATGGAAACAGGAAAAATTTTCAAGGTGAATGGCCATCGTTTGAAGCCATTTTACGAAGGATTTCAGCCCTATTCAGTTGAAGTTAACTCTTTGAGTGAACCTCTCTATAACTGAATGGGGCCTATGTCGAGATAACGACGTTAAACAAACACGCTTCTTGGGAGGCAACCCAAGGTTTGCTTTCATCTTGTTCTTCGCATTTTAATTTTTAGTTGTTCATAATTCTGTCAGGTTTCATGTTTTTCGACATTTTCTTTTTGAATTTTGTTCCAACATTTTGCTGTGGTTGGATATCACTTAGTTGCGAGGTTTTTATTATTTTGCAGGACAGTATGGTTTGATCATTGCAATGGTGAACTGAGAAAAAAAATTTGAAAGCTGGTTGATTAAATGGTCTGCATAAATACACAAAAAATTAAAAAAATTTGAGTCAACCAGCAACACTCCAAGCAAGGTGGCATGGTTGTAATTTTTGGCCATTGTTTTAAACCAAGTGTGGGGAGGGTATTCTGGTTTGTCAAGATTTACAGCCCACATTTTTAAAACAGTGGACTCTTAAAACCCATTAACTCTTCTTCTCCCACCACGTGACGTCCAAAACCCACAACACCCATTCGTCGCCGCACCTTCCATCAACACCCAAACCTTTTCACCATAAAGGTGACTAAGCCCATGGCAAGATTTCGTGGTCGATCGCCACGTATACCAATCTCGCAAACCAACAGCGATGAGCAATCCGAAGAATCCGCACCACCTTGACACTCCACTAGTAAACGCCGAGTTCCAACAACACCTCCACCACCGTCCAATGACAACAATGAAATTGAAGAAGAGCAGAATGCCGTTAAAGAAGAAGAGACAGAGGCTGTAACTAAGGAGCGCCGACGTCGTTCTTGGTCTAAACGTGGTCCACGCATTTAGAGGAACAATCTCATAGCCCACAGCCAAGACGAGAATCTTAGCTAAGAAGATGCCGCGGATATCCGTTAATTTGCTCAAACAACTTAAGGGGAAAACGATTTACCCAGTTCAATATGTGGACGAACCTTGCTTAACTTACTTTAATTTACAATCCCAGTTTAGGTCTTTGGAAGATAATTTAGGATTGGGTTTGTTTGTGGATTTACGGCTGCCTATTTTTAAAGAACTAGTTTGGGATTTTTATACTTCCTAGAAATTTGAAATGCCTATTGATGGTGATATCACTACACCTACTACTACTCGACTTAAGATTTTAGAGTGTCATTTTTCTATGTCTGTAAATGAATGGAATGTAGCTTTAGGCTTTGTAACCGGTTCTCAACTTTCTCATTATTCCTATATAAATTCTTTTTATGATTATCCTAACTGGTATAACGAGAAAGAGACTTATTCAGTGCTGTCTGCAGATCCACAAATGTATAATCCTAGCTCGTCTAAGACTAATTCTTTGATTGATCCCGTGTATAGGATTTTCCACCACTTTCTAGTGTTTAATTTTTTCGAAAAAGCCAATAATATGCATGTGATTTCTAAAGCAAAGCTCTTTCTTTTATGGTGTGCTCAGAATGGCATGAAAGTTAATATGGATTATTTTTATATAACACATATTTTATACATCTTGGCACATCGTACACACCCACTGATTTTGGGATCTATGATTACGTAGCTTGCTGTCAAATTGTGTGATTTTAATCTTAATTATCATCATCTATTAACCTCGGGACCACAAGTTCTAGCCTTGGATATGAGTGCTCTTTGTAAGATGCAGGTTACTCTTGCATTAGCCGATGGAGAGTTTGTGATCCCACCACCGGAGGTTGGGACTGTCAAGCCCTCTCGAGTTCCATCCATGGTACTTGTGGAATAAATGGGACGGTTGGAGAGTCGACAAGGCACTTTGGAAAGTTTGGTTAACAAGTTACAATCTCAAGTCACAAAGATTGAGTGTTACATCACCCATTGGTTTAAGTGTAGCAGTCATGGCGACCCGTCATTTCCACCATCCCCTTAGCGCATCACTTAGAGAAGCTTTCTCTCGCTCTTTACTTTTTACTATTCTTGTCTTTCATTTGCTAAAATTGAGGACAATGTTTAGTCTAAAGTGTGGGGAGGGGAAAGTTTCACTTGTTTAGCTTTGTTTGTTTTATTTGCGTAATTGTTGGTTTGTGAGTTATGTTTGACAATTTTTGTTTTTAATGTCATGTTTGTTACTGTTTTGGTTGTTTTATTTTATTTATTTATTTTATTCATACGTGCATCATGCAAATTGTTTTGGAAATCCTCATTCTAGAAAACTGAATTTAACTACTTTTAAGCATGTTTTTATAAACAATCTTGCCTTATTTATTCAGGAAACTTGAATTGTTAGACACTTTGGCCTAATTGATCTTTTCTTGATCCTGTCCTGTCATGACTCGAATTAGTCTTTGTACTGGGATTAAACATACTGCTTCAGTTGCCTGCTCCCTTTAGAAAGTAATAGGCATACATCCACACTAAACACACTATGAGATTTTTGAAACATAGGATAGAAAGTGCAACTTTACACACACTCTAGTTTTCTTTCGGAGAGCGCACACATTTTCCCCCTGCTATAAACTGACATAAGTTCTGTTCAAAACGACATTTAGTATACTGGAACGAAGCTAAGGTATTGTTTGTGCAGCCCCTTGCTATCCATTTTCTTTTAAAATCCAACCCAAAAATTTTATATCCTAGTTCAACCCCCTTGAGCCCAGACCTTTTCTTTATTTTAACATTAAAAAAACCCCCCATTTTAACCTGTGACCTCTTCTTTCAAGCCTTGACTTTTACACCTAGTTGAGAAGAATTACCAAGTAGCATATGAAATTATATATCAGTATACCAATGTTTAGTCACTACAAGAAAAGAAAGAAAAAAAAGAAGGCGAAAAGCCGAGAAAAGAAAAATAACAAAGAGGAAATTATTATTTGAATAAATGCATGAGACGTAGTTTCAACAGCCTTGGTTCAACTTCATTATAATAATTGAAGTTAAGTGAATGATGGATCTGCGATATGGTATACATGGGTCAAATGAGCTTAATGGTTTGATCTTTTTATTTGTGTTGACTTAAAATTGAAGTTGTTGGCATGTGTTTTCTTGGTACATATTTTGCTATTCTCAACTCAATTTTCTTGGTAACCAACTAGCCCTATTACTTAAAAGACCTAGCTGACTAGTGTGGGTTTTAAACCCAAGGTAGTGGTAGAGATTTGAACTCATGTCAGTCCTATGGAAAGAACAGGTTTGTGCTGAATTTTTGAGAGAAACACCAACACCCAAATTTCAAATGAGTAAATGAGTGAAACATTGCGAGGGTGTGTATGTTATTACTTTTTACTTGGGCATTTCTGAAGCGATTAACATTCCTAATTAATTAGGAGATCGACCTTCATGAGTTTGTTTGTTTAATTCTAGATTGCATATATTAACTTAAGAAGTGATAAGTTTGGTTGAAAGAATTGTGATAAGATATGTTGAATTGTCTTGATAATTTGAGTTGATTGAATACTTGAGGGCAAGTATTGTTCAAGTGTGGGGAGTTTTGATAACTTGCATTTTGTGCAAGTTATTTGTGGTATTTTTTGTTCTTTTGATATGTTTGTGTGATGTTTTGCTTGTGTTTCTATAGTAATTCATGTCTTTGTATGTTCTAGGTGATGAAATACCAAAGTGATGCAATTTGGAGTGAATTTGGCTAATTTAAAACTGGATAGAATTTCAACATGACCATGTTGAAGGTGCTACAACACTGGTAAATTGATACCTGTGAATTTCAGATTAATTACCTTAGGATTTAGGCCCGAATGACACAGCCCCCTATGCTGGACGAAGTCAAGTTATTTTGTAGTCCACTAGAGCTTTATTTTCATATTTTATAGGGTCTCATTTTGGTTATTGTAAAGAGTAAAGCTAGACTATAAATAGCCTCAATTTAGGAAATTAGGGGAGAGGGGAATGAGAATTTAGAAAACAGTAGCAGCTCTTGTGTGTGAATAACAGAAAACCCTTCTCTAAGAACAATGTCTTTTTCCATTGCTATGCATGGCTAACTCTTCATCTAGACAAGGTATCTAATGTTCGATTAACATAATTCGTAAGACTCCTTTGGTTTGATTGCTTTTGTTTATCTCTAATGTTTGTTTGATCTCTGCGCTTTAATCGATTTATTGTTGCCGTGTTTGTTGATTAATGAAGCCTGTTAATTGATTGACTTAGTGATAAATTGCCAAATAGATTACTGAATCCGTGATTCCTGTCTATTGAAGTGGCGAATTAATTTCAATTAAGAAATTAGTGAGATTAAATAATTTAGTCTAAATAGATTGCGGCTTCTCTGATTTTGTTAGTTAAGACAAAGGTCCATTAGAGTCTACTGCTACCATAGATTATATTTTGCGAAGCTTTTACTCAGGAGTAGTCTAATTGGTTAGGGTAATAATCTGCGGAGCTTTACTCAGGGTTATCTAATAATTACGAATGGATTGGTTGATATGTCATGTTCACTGTCTGCGATAACTTTGTCCATAAGAACGAACTAAATTTATGTTTTTGAGTCTATGATCGGATTACAATATCGAACGGAGGAGTACCTTGGCTAGGCCTTTCTTTATATTATTTTCAATCTTTATTTTTAATTTCTTTCTGCGTGATTTCGTGTTCTAAAATTAATCATTCCTAAATCAATTCTATTTATTTTTATTGTTTATGCACAAATAAACAATTGTTACACTGGTCTTTATGGTTCGACCCTATTCACCACTTTGCTCGTTTAAGTGTTCTAGAGTAGGAATTTATTTTTGCTAGTTTGACACATCACCATACATCAACAATATATGAACAACATTAGTTTTAGTAAATGACAAAATTATGACACATAGAACTAACCTAAGCAATAAGATTACATAATCGAGGAGATAGATACGCATCGGATGAATTCATCACCCAAAGATCCACAATTTTGAATACCTTTTGAAATTTGATTTTGCAAGACCTTAGTCTTACAACCTCCTACTGTCAACCCAACTTAGCCAAGTGCCCAAATCGTCGAGTAACCCACTATGAAAGATCAAAGCATTGAAAATATGTGGATTTTACAGAGAAAACTAGGTTTCTCTTTAAGATTTTCTTTTGTAAACAATAAATGCTAGTATTTGGTTCTGGGTTACTAAAACATGTTTTATTCATTGATTGGGCATAAGTGTTGATTGTTTTTATTTGTGATACTTTGATCTTATTTTCAATACTTATATACATTTCTACTCGATGGAACCCTTATGAACACAAAGAAAACCTTTTAAGTTCTAGAATGATATCTTCCTTAAATATACCCGATCTTATGTAGTTAATAGAGTATTTGCCAATTAAGCATGTTTCTTTAGTTTATTACATATTCTATGCGAAGATTCATTGGCACGATATACAATGGACTAATTTTGCAAATTCAAAGGGTTAAAATGCTAACGAAAAAAGTAAGAAAAAGAAGAAACTATCTGAAACCCCCCATTTAATTATTAAGCGAATTACAACAAAAACACACTATTTATCATCTATTTTTATTATCTGTATATTACACATAAAATAAGAACAAACACATTATTTATATCAGCTATTTTTATTATTTGTATATTACACATAAAATAAGAAAACTAAGTGACAGAAGAAACACATATTTTATTCCTTAAAACCTTTATTCTATGAGGTCGCATGGGGTCTAGTAAGCTAAGGACACTTTAACATGGGTGACTGAGAATTATCAAGTCAATCAGAGGGATTCTTTCCATGGTCCGGTTTGTCTTTATTAGGACCATGATTACCTGGTCCTGAAGGTGCTCTCGTGTTGAGATGGTAACTGTCTTGAAGACGGCGAAAATAAGCCAATCTGGACTTAGTATAGCCTCGTTCTCCTAAAAGGTGGCGGCTGTCAAGCTTCTTCCTTGCACTTTGCATGTCCTCTGACATGGTTCCAAGCATCATAAAGACGATCATTAATATAACCAAATATGCCTTTGAGGTTTTGTTTGCCATAAGTAACTTATGATCTTATGCAATCTCAAGTTTCTGGTCTGGACAAATCGATTACCACCTAGTCGCTTGTATATCTTGAAAAGTAGGAAGATATAAATTATTATGTACACAGAAGAAGAAATAACGATCACAACTTGTGCAAAACTAGACAACTGAAACGCATATGCATGCGCAAAACTGTCTCCCAACATTTTTCCAAGATTTGTTTATGAAAAAATCTACATATAAGATTCAACGAGTGTGCTTTTGGGATCGATTGAAGAAATGTTATGGAAAGTTGGAAGATTTTACCTTCAAACTTGAAGTGATATGAGATAATTGGAAGGTCTGGCACTAAGTGAGCCTCTATTTATAAATTTCTACAGGGTAGAAGAAAGAAGAATAGTAATTGAATAAGGTTATCCCAACTTTCCCGATTAAATGCTTCGAATAGCTTTTTTTAATCTAAATTTAACTACCTACTATTGATTTAATTAATGCATTAATCCAGGACCAATTTTAACCAAGATGAAAAATTGTAATTGATTACTAACATCCAAAGATCACTTATTTATGAATTTAAACTTGAATAATATCAAATTTTAGAACTTGTTAAAAAAACTAAGATTCATTTCATTAAATTGTTTGATAATAAATAATTGCATATTTAAAATACTTTTTATACTTGTAATTAAAAAATTATATTTGAAATACTAAACTATAATCATAGAATTAAATACGAAAGAATTTTAAGTTTGAAAGATGGATAATCAAAAAATTAATGTAAAAATATAAATAAACATATGAACTGATATTGATTATTTGATGATAAGGAAATTGAACAACTTCAATAATTATCTCAATTTTAAGATAACAAAATTCTTTGTCAAATAAGTTTTAATATGTACGAAAGATGTAATAATCCGAACAATGTGTCAAAGAGAGACTTAATTTAATGGACTACCTTGAATTAATGCTTAAGTATTATTTATAAGATATATAACCTCAATTGCAATAAACTATTATTACTAATTTTTGTAACATCTTAACATTACAAATTATGAACACATAAATATTTTTAACCCTCTGTAGATGTCTCCATTGATATTCGATCATGTAATCGGCAATTTTTCTCTTCGCTGCCAAGTTTGAATATAACCATGAAACCTCGGTGGCTCGGTGAAGTTTCCAAATGTAAAGTTGAACCAGGGTCATAAATTACTAAATTACATGTGGAAATTGGAAAGTTACCCCAAAGACAAAGGCATTAACATTAAGTGGGGGGTTATGCAACTCAAAGCCTTTCATCAATTGCACAACGTCTTAGTGGGTAAGAAATTAGCAACTAAAATATCCTCCTAAATTTAAAGTGAAAAGCAGGACCAAGAAGTCTACCCATCAATTATAACTTCTTTCCTTCAAAGGTGGCTCACTTAATTTGTATTATTTTACGTAAAAGATTTCATAGAATTATAGTTTAAAATTAGGGTTCCAAATTCTTCAGCTATTATTCATACAATCATAGCAAAAGTCCATCAAAGAATTGAATCAATCGTTCAATTTTTCACTAACCACTAGAAATCTTAAGCTTCTCGTAGGGACTAGGTACTTTAGAAGATAAAAGTATAATAAAAATCTATTAAGTTCTCTATAAGCAAGAATCTCACTTAAAGAAGGAATAATAGCCAACGGGAGAATCTCTACAAATGAAATGTTCGAATGAGTTATATTATATTCATATCTCTGCATCCTGCAATGCATAATAATTATAGACAAATTAAATAACTAATTGCCTAAAATAACTGACACTCTAGCTAACAGAATAGAGAAATAGAAGCACATCTGAAAATAAGATTCTCAACTAACCAGTAAACATAATTGACTCCTACATCCTAGGACACGTAGAACTGACATAAAACAATTAAAATCGATTTGCTGATTCACTCTTGCTTAGCACTTGGCATTCTCCTGGAATACGTAATCATGGTTTTATCACGCCTCCCCCCTTCGAAAGTCATCTTGTCCTCAAGGTGGAAATCTAGACATTGAGCAACAAAGAGGTCATAGTCTTCCCAAGTAGCATCTTCAAGAGGTCGACTTCTCCAAGCTACTAATAACTCCAAATCCTGTATAGAAGTCTAGTGATGGTCAAGCACACGCTCTGGCTGCAATTGTAGTTCCCAATCAGCAGAAATGGGTAGTGGAGCTGGTGATGATGGTGGTAGAACACCATGAGCAGGGCAAAGCAAGGAAATATGAAAAATTGGATGAATCCGTGCATCTGGTGGAAATTCCAGTTCATAAGCTGCTGAACCTAGCTTTCTCAGAACCTTGTAGGGCCAAAAAAATCTAGGAGATAGCTTCTTATAGCGCTGCATGGATAGAGATTTTTGTCTAAAGGGCTGAATGCATAGCAAGACATAATCTCCAACATTAAAAGAAAGTTCCCTACGCTTCTTGTCATGCTGATATTTCATACGTGCTTGAGCCTTAATAAGATTATCTTTTAGCAGTTTCAACATTGCATCTCTCATCAATAATCGGTCTTTTAATTCTTCATTAGCAGTCTCACCTTCACAAATGGATGTAGAGATGGTAGGTCCCTTCCATAAACCACCTTGAAAGGTGTAGTGCCCATAGAAACATGAAAACCAATGTTGTATTATTATTCAACCCAGCATAAGTAGGAACTCCATTTTTTGGGCTATTCATGAGCAAAACAACATAAATAGGCCTCTAAGCATCAATTGACAACTTTTGTTTGGCCATCAATTTGAGAGTGGTAGGAGGTACTCATCCATAAACCAGTTTGACTGAGACGGAACATCTCCTACCAAAAAGAATTTAGGAAAATTGAATCTCGGTCAGAAACTATTGAACGAGGAATGCCATGGAGATTAACAACTTCCTTGCAGAAGATTCCAGCCACTATTTTAGCTGTATACGGATGAGAAAGTGGCAAAAAGTGGTTGTATTTACTCAAGCGATCAACTACTACAAATATAGTGTCAACACCTTGAGATTTAGGCAGCCTAGTTACAAAATCAAAGGAAATATCTTCCCAATTTTTTTCTGGAATAGGTAGTGACTGTAAAAGACTAGCAGGTGCAAGAGTTTCATATTTGTTATGCTGACAAGGCAAGCATTGTTGAACACGAAGCTTGACATCCTTCTTCATTGGAGGCTAATAAAACTGATCTGAAAGCCTCTTTAAAGTCTTTAAATAACCTCCATGTCCACCAATGGGGGTTTCGTGTGCTTCAACCAAAAGAGTTGCACGTAAGTTGGAATTAGAAGGAATTACCAACTTGCCTTTATAAAAGAGCTTATTAGCTTACCACTGAAAGTTAGAATATGAGGATGAATCTTTCTGTAGGTCAGAGATGAAATTCTTGGTGTGATTATCCTGGACATATGCTTCCTGCAAATCAGAATAATCTAGAGGTACAAGCATGATTAAATTAAAGAAATTAGCTTGCTGCGGTTTCTGGGAGAGCGCATCAACTGCTGCATTATCCTTCCCCGCTTTGTATAATATAGTGAAATCAAAGGGTAGCAACTTCAAAATTAGACGTTGCTGAGAATTTGTAGAAATCCGTTGCTCAAGCAAGTGTTTAAAATTGTTGTGATCAGTCTTAACATAAAAATGATGGCCAATTAAGTAATGTTTCCACTTTTGGATAGCAAGCACAAGAGCCAATAATTCATGATCATAAGATGATTTATAACGATTAAAGTAAGAGAGTCCCTTACTGAAATATGCTACGGGGTGCTCTTGTTGTGTGAGAACAGCTCCAATCCCTTCTATAGAAGCATCACATTCAATAGTGAAAGACTGTTGAAAATCTAGTAGCTTTAAGACTAACACTATTGTCAATGCATCCTTGAGCGTCTGAAATGCAATTTCAGCCCATTCATTCCAGCAAAATGCATCGTTCTTGGTGAGATCAGTAAATGGCTTAGCAATGAATCCATAATTCTGCACAAACCGTCTATAATAACCTCTGAGTCCAAGAAAACCACAAAGTTCTTTGATATTAGTTGGAGAAGGCCATTGCTGTATGACCTCAATTTTCTTCGGTTCAACGCCAACACCTACTTGTGAGACAATGTGTCCCAAAAAATTCACTTATTGCTAGGCAAAAGTGCACTTTTTAGCATGAGAATAAAATGCATGTGAGCGTAATGAATTAAAGACCACTTCCAAATGAAACTTGTGAAGATGAAGATAGGTGCTGTAAATTAAAATATAATCAAAAAATACCATGACAAAACGCCTCAAATAGTTACGGAAGAGATTATTCATTACCACTTGGAATGTGGAAGGAGCATTTATGAGGCCAAATGGCATCACAGTAAATTCATAATGGCCTGAGTGTGTTCAGAATATCGTTTTATGAATATCTTCAGGTTAAACTCGAATTTGATGATAACCTGAGCGAAGATCAATCTTTGAGAAGTAGGCAGCATCGTGGAGTTCGTCGAACAACTCATCCACATTGGGTATAGGATATTAGAAATAGTAATGTGATTGAGTTCCCGATAGTCAATACACATCCTCCATGAACCATCCTTTTTCTTAACTAGTAGCACAGGACTCGTGAACTGACTAGAGCTAGGACGAATGAATCCTTTAGATAACAAGTCAACAACTTGCCTCTCAATTTCATCCTTCTAAAAATAAGGATATCTATATGGCCGTATGTTTGGAGGTTGAGCGTTATGATGAAGATTGATGGCATAAGTACGACTATAGAAAGGTGGCAAAGAGGTAGGTTCAACGAATATATCTAAGAAATCTTGGAGTAGGCCATCAATATCAGTGAGTTTCTGACGCAAACTCCCTAAAGACTCAATTTGCTTAGTCATTACTCTCGGTTCTATATTAGAAGTTGAACTTCAAGGTACCCCCTGTATTTTGTATCTTCGGCCATCAACCCAGAAAATCATGAACATTTGTTGCCAATTTTCTTGAACGGTATTTAAGGAAGCTAGCCATTCAATTGCCAAAATCATATCAACACTGGGAATAATGAATGGAATAAAATCACCCACGATCTTCAAATCTTGAACCTGAATTCGAAGTCGTCTACACACCTTATTGCAGCGGATCAAGGACCCATCTCCAATTTGGACCCCGAATGAAGCGATAGATTGAATGGGCAACTTCAATTATGAAACAAATGTTTGAACCACAAAATTGTGGGTAGAACCATTGTCTACAAGAATAATTACTTTCCTCTGATTTAGTATCCATTGTAGCTTCAAAGCTGAACCCGAGTTATCGCCCGGGATAGCATGGAAGGAGATTTTGGCCTACATCCCTGAATCTTCTTCATTTTCAGATTCTAAATTAGCTACTAGTTTTCTTTCTTCAGCGATTTCCATAATTTTTAAAGTACCTACCTTGCAACAATGACTCGACTGAAATTTCTCATTGCATCGATAATAGAGTCACTTATCTCGCTGTTTCTGTTTCTTAACGTCCCACGAGCTTGCAGTCAGATTTTACGATGAAGAAGACGTATTCGAGTTCATTGCTAGCTGAGGTTTTGCTCTAGAAAAACGTGAATCACGTTCGACCTAGGTGGTATTGGTGTTGGGTCGGGTTAGGATGGATGAACTGCTCGGTTTAGGCCCACACCTAATCTGGGTTTTGACGTCATATTCAATTGCCAAGCTTATCACCTTGTAAATCGTTGTTAGTTTTTGGATGCGCATGTCTGCCTTGAGTTCCTCCTTCAAGCTGTTGAGGAAAACACCTAAAAGATAGTGCTCTGGCCAATTCTTCATTTGTGCAGATCGCTTAGCAAATTCCTGACAATACTCTTGCACCGTTCCCGTCTGTTTGATACCACAGAGATACTCGTCTGGGTTCTGAAACTATACTGGACCATAATGCTCTTGAAACGTCTTCGTGAGTTCCTCCCAATAAAGCAAAGTTCGTTCAGTGTTGATCCATGCGAAGAGATCAAGAGCGTCACCTTCAAGGTGCATGGCAACGATGTCGAACTTCATCTCATCAGGAGTATGATAATATCGAAAGTATTTTTTAGCCTTCAAAATCCATCCTCTCCGATCCCCAACTTCAAACTTGGGAAACTCAATCTTGGTTGATGGATGCTTGGATCGATTTTTCAGCCACCACGGTGTGTCATAATCGTCCTCATCATCGGAGCTCCGCACATGGGCTTTGCCTGTTTCTCGATTACCATGACTGCCTTCAACATGAGGAGTCTTGCTGGAGGATGTCTTCAAAGCAATCATCTCTGAGTTGAGATTACTCAACTAAGCAGCCATGTCAGAGAGTTGCAACAAAAGAGCTTCTGATAGGTCAGTGGTAGGATTTTGTGGGTGTTGTGGTTACTGTGAGTTCTAGGTGTTTTGTGAGTTTGGTTGATCAGAAGAAGATAAGCGTGTGTTCACCATCTTCGAACTTGGCTCTGATACCAAATTGGTAAGGACTAGGTACTTTAGAAGATAAAAGCAGAATAAAAATCTATTAAGCTGTTTATAAGCAAAAATCTCACTTAAAAGAAGAATAATAGCCAATGAGAGAATCTCCACAAATGAAATGTTTGAATGAGTTGTATTATATTCATATCTTAGCATCCTGTAATGCATAATATTTATAGACAAATACAATAACTAATTGCCTAAAATGACTACCCTCTATCTAACAGAACAAAGATAGAAGCAAATCTGAAAATAAGATTCTCAATTAACCAGTAAACATAACTAACCCCTACATTCTAGGACACGTAGAACATACATAAAACAATTAAAATTCATCTGCTAATTCACTCTAGGTTAGCACGTGGCTTTCTCTTGGAATATGTAATCAGGGGTTTATCAGCTTTGGATCTCCAAAACTTGTTTAACCGATAAAAAAAGATTCAAATGAAGAAAAAGAAAAGTCATGTATTCACAAATTAATATAAAATTTTAATATCTACAATTCTTTAAGATCTCGGACATGAAGTATTAATATCAATTTCTCTTGGATAAGCTATAACTAAAGAAGGGCAGTGATAATTCGCGGTGTATTTTTGGGTAGTTTCTGGACAGCAACGGGCGGAGAGTCTGGTGTTTATGACGAATGGGCGTGCAGTAGCAACAAGTTGCGACGAACAGTTGAAGAAGACGAAAAGACTTATATTAATTTTCTATCAAATATTTAAATAAGTTTCTTTATTAAAATCATATCCGAATAAGCATATAAATTATAACATATATTTAAAAGTATGTCACATAATAATTTATTCTAATAGTTTACTGGATTGTGGGACGTTTAGGACCAGGAAGCAAACAAGGTTATGATTTACAGGCCGCAAATAGAGAATTTGTAACCACCTGCGGAGAGACGGAAAACGCTAGTGTAAAATTATTTTTTATTTTCAAATTAAAATTATAACGGAGAATATGTGATGTTTAATAATTTTACATTATTTTTATCACTCAAAATTTTCCAGTCGATTTGGTTTCATTTCTATTTTGTTTATTGTAATTTTTAGTTTTTAGTTTTTAATTTTAATTTTTTATTTTAATTTTCTGTTTTTCTTTTAAAAAATAAAAATCTGTTTAGCTGTTAATATTAAAGTAGTTATATTTTTATTATTGATGATAATTACATATGATATAAAACTTAAAAATAAATTATTTAATTAATTAAATTTATTTTAATCTCTTATATAATATTTATTAATACATTATTAATAAAATTATTTTATTTTTAAATAAATAATTTAAATTTTATTTTAATTATTTAATCAAACTTTATTTGAAATTTGTATATTTTGAAATTATTTTAAATTTAATTATATTATTAATAATTATTTAATTAAATTATAAAAATTAAATAAATTATTAAATTAAATTAAATTATTCATAATTTTTATTAATAATTACTTTAAATAATTAAATATATAATATTAAATTAAATTATTAATAATTCTTGTTAATAATTAATATATCAAATAATTAAATAATATCTATTTAGTTGATACTAAACCAGATTATGAAAAAAATACAAAAAAACATAGTTTTCATAAATTTTGAAAATTGAAAGAAATCAAAACTAAAAATAAAAACAAAAAATTCAAATAAATAGATTATTTTTACTAAGTTTGAAAACAAAAATTAGTTTCGTTATTTGCCGACTCGGATCCAAATTTCAAAGTTCCCATCGTCGGAACCCAAACTTACCTAACCCAAAACCAAATAAAAGTGTATATTGTCTATAAAAGAAAATTTCGAAGATGAATCCTACTTTTCTCTGTAAAATTCACATGTCTTCAGTGTTTGGATCTTTGTTAGTGGGTTATTAGACGGTTGGGTAGTTGGCTGAGTTGGGTAAGCACTAATTAAAATTATGGATCCTTCTATACTAAAATCATTTTTACATACCTGTCTCTTTTATTACTAAATTTTATTGCTTGAATTAGTACCTTGTGTTATGTCATAATTTTGTCATTTACTAAAATGAATATTGTTAATATGTTGTTGACGTATCTTAGAACACTTTTTTGATAATATGTTCGAATTTCTTTAACTGATCTAATTCCTTTTCAAGGAATGAGTCAGTAATTCTTTTTAGCCTTTGATTTTCAGTGACTAATACTGAATTTTCTGCAAGGATTTGATCAATATAACTACTCATTGCAGCAATTATATTATCCCTATTTGAAAATGAAGGCACATAAGTTGTGTGTGTGCTTTCTTTTTTTTTAGTTAAGAGTTAAGGTTAACTCGGGATTAAAATTAGACTTATAGTTAGAGTTAAATTCAAAATTCATCATTTAATTAACATTTTTTTTATTAAAAATTTGAAGTCTGAAAATTGCAATTTGTTTTTAAATTTCGATTCTAATAATCTGATCCAAATCTACGAAGTGGAATATTTTATCATTCCTAATCTTCTCCATTCGTGTTGATTATTGTAGAGAGGATGATTATTGTAGAGAGGAGGATTAAGGCCCAACCCGTTTTTAACCCTTATCCCAAAAAAAAACAACACCTGACATCTGTCTTAACAGCCAAAACTTTCATTCCCTTCCAAAGCTTTCAGCTTTCTTGTTGCGAGGGTGGGATCAAGTAAGTCGGAGTTATTTCGTATCTTATCCTTTATTTCGATTTCTGCTTACAATTTTATCACTAACCATTTCTGGTTGCTGGGTCTACGATGCCATGTTGATGAGAAAATTTTGGACTTGAAATCAAGTACGCACCTTTTTAAGTTTTATGTGGGTTCATTTCTCATGGTATTTGAAGGTTTGATCTTTGTGGGTTTTTTTTTTCTGTTTACTTTCTGCGTAAATATGAGCATGCCATTTTGTAGTGCTTATGGGCTTAATGAATTTATATATTTTTTTTTTGGAAACGAAAATTTGAATTAGCAAAAAAAAATAGGATTACAAAGCGGTAGACGTCCAAGGGTAGAGACCCTTAACACACAACATGCACAACAGTTACTAAAACTCAGCTATAGAGAACATAGTGTATGGTGTCCGAATGCTGGTTCTTAATGAGGAAGATGACTTTGCAGGTTTTTCTCTCTCTTTTACTGTGTAATAACACTTTTGATGAATTGGTTGCGAGGTGAAGGAGATGGAACTTCCTTTAGTGTTACGTGCTTGTGTATGGTCTATTTGTGCTGTCAGAAAGAAACCAGTAGGAAGGAAAAGAAAGACTGATTGTTTATTTTCCTTTTTTTCCTTTCTTGATTTTGCTTCACTTGTTAAGGTTTAAAGAATCAGAACTCAGTGTAGAACTTCTTGTTTAGATTGGGATGGGGGATTGGGTTTGAAGGTTGTCAGAAGTGAGGATTGGTGTGTCTGTAAAGATGGTATAAATGAAAATGTTCCTAGTGAATTATTTGTTTACTTGAACTAAGCTCCAACAAAAAGGCTTGGATTATGCGTTCACTTTTCTTATTTAATCTATCTTTGTGAACTTTTGAGATCAGTTTTAAAGATTAGATGAGTTAAATTTTGATTTTATAAGTGAATGCACTTTGTGTGGGTTGATGCAGTGGATTTAGAGGAAGATCAAACAGTAGAGAGCTCTACTGGAGAGGTATCAGTTGTACATGAAGGCGAACCTATTATAGAACCACATGAAGGCATGGAATTTGAATCTGAAGATGCTGCCAAGATTTTCTATGATGAATACGCTAGGCAGGTAGGATTTGTCATGCGTGTGATGTCATGTCGTCGATCTGAAAGAGATGGAAGGATTCTTGCTCGTCGACTTGGCTGTAACAAAGAGGGTCATTGTGTTAGCATCAGAGGTAAATTTGGAAATGTTCGAAAGCCAAGGATGAGTACGAGAGAAGGGTGTAAGGCAATGATACATGTCAAATATGATAAATATGGGAAATGGGTGATAACAAAATTTGTAAAGGACCACAATCATCCTCTTGTTGTGGAACCACGAGAAGCACGACAGACATTGGTGAGTTACTTGCTCTTCTTTTTATTAACTACTATGATGATATCCTTCCTATTGTTTTTAATACATTTAGGAGATTCATTTGAGAGTTTTCCAGGATTAATGTGATTGTGATTGTACTCATTTGACTTTGAAGGGAACTCAATTTTGTAATACTTCACAAGATTAGTATGATAATGCTTTGAAGCAATATCGTAATTGGTTTTCAAGTGCAAAAGCTGATTGTCAATTTACTTCCTTGCTCAGAAGTACTTGTATTGCTCTCTGATTTTCTTGAAGCAAAATTTTTATCACAAGACAAGACTTATTTACAGAAAAAATTGAGAATGTTCCTTGTAAAAGGTTACGGTTGAGAAAGGTGTTTAACACTTTACTGGTTACCACTTCCATTTGTTAGGAGCTCGACTGATTTTTTAAATGTTTTCATTTTTATCCAACTTGCATGGTTATGGTATATGATGGTCTGTTTGTAGGCTTTAAACCAATAAGGAGAACATTTTCAAGATAGCATTTATTTTTGTCTCTGTGATTAACATTGTAGGATGAGAAGGACAAAGAAATTCAGGAATTAACTGCACAGCTAAGAAATAAGAAGCGGCTGTGTGCGACATACGAAGAGCAGCTATTGGCCTTCATGAAAATTGTTGAAGAGCACAGTGGACAGCTATCCAAGAAAGTTCAAAATGTAGTAAAAAACTTGAGAGAATTCGAATCCATGGAGAGTGAGCTGGTGAAGTTTAGTTGGTCTTAGTTCTTTGCTTGTATTGTTTGTTAATATGAAGTAGATCTGCGGTTCTTTGTTGCTGCTTTAACCTCTTGACTAGGCACACACGAGGGAAGAAAATTAGCAAACTTTTGAGGTTATAAATGTAGAATTCTTTCCCTTTTGTCACAACTCACCTAGGACACGAGTGACTCTCTTATAACAATGTGTAAACTAAAGTTTAACAAGTTATTTATTACTTTACTGCTATTACTCATCTGTTGGCTGAATAGGACTTTGCATCAACTTTTTGTCTCTCTTGTTGTGTATCTTCAGTTTAAGTTTCAATTATGCAATTTAGAGATTCTTGAACCGAGTTATTTTACCCTTTCAGCAATTTGTTCAGAGTGCTTTTAAGTTGAAGATATCCCTTGAATAGTTCCCAAGTTGCTTGAAAATAATGCCACTCCTAAGAATTGCAGTCTAGTCAGCATTTTTTATATGATCAAAACACATTTTCTCCCATCATGTTAAAACCAATATTCATATGAAACTTGTTCTTAATCAACCTGAAAAGATGAATTGCAGGAACCTGGAAATGCTTTCTTTGTTTGCAAGTGACGTTCGTGATGTGTTTTGGTCAGTAATTATGTTAATGGCACTAAGAAAAGCCAACGGCGATAACAGCAATGGTGAACACGAACAGACGTACGAGTTTTTGTCGTAGATCTCTGGAAATAATTAAGAGAAGTTAAGAAAATAAATCCTTGAGAGCTAAGTGTTCCTATAATGCCATTTTACATGACAACGAAACAGAGAGGCTTTCATCTCTAGCTCTTTATGCTGATTGAAATATTATCATTGCTCTTTCGAACTTCTTCTATTTTGAACGCTTTTTTTTAATATAGGGAAGATATCATTTGATAGGCATAGACATCTCATGAATCATTTAAGTCACAGTACTAAAAAAGTATAGAGGAGAAATTTACAAGTACTCGCAGGCTCTAAGATGCTCTTCTGTTGCAGTCAAGATTGGAAGTTTCACCCTTGATGGTTCCATAGAACTGCTGGATCTCTGTGGATTGAATATGATATATGGAATGTTCCTATTATCATTTTGTAAGCTATACAAAAGTTGGCCAGTTGCATAGCTTCCAAGAAGCTGGTATGATCTCTCAGATTGGTCCATTGCCAAGCACATATCATCAGCACCTGAAATTGTCTCTCACAAAATCAAATTAGAAAAACCATAACTATACGTGATGACCCACTTCTCCATCTGCATTAACTTGTATAGTTAATTTAAGCTCATCAGGGTCAAGGACAAGAAACTCACAAGCTGCAAGTTCCAGTTGAGTGTTGTAAATGAAACTGAGGGTATCAGAAATCTCCTGTTCAAATTGAAGAAAAGGTCCACTCTCAAACTTCATCTTCCTAAGCTTGCACAGACCTTCTCCTAACTCCATCATTGCCCCTTTATGGTTCTGCACACGCACAGGTCACGTATTGCACCGAACTAGATATATCACGTTTCACCTTCTAAGATTGTGATTACTGAAACACAACTCACCTGGTTAAAGAGGTGATAGAATCCCACCGAGCATTGAAGAATCCCATGAAGAAGAGTTCTTGAGGGTTCTTCAGCTTTGAACCACATAGTTTCAAGAAGGTCATGACACTTGTAGTATTCTCTCTTATTGAACAAAGCAGCTGCTTCATTGAAGCTGGCATTCCTTTCATTATCATCATCATCATCATCAATTCTAGGATTATACCGGTATGCAATACAAAAGGAGTTGGAACTAGTAATTTGATGTAAAGAAGAGATGATAAGTAGAGATTTTTGTTTAACGTTGGTGTAGTAATAATTTGAAAGAAAAGAGAACGTTGTCGATTTCGTAGTAACAAGATATGAAGGAAACAATTTTAGAGCAGTTGCCATTTTCAACTTCGTTACAGCTTTCTGATTCTCTCCAACATTTACTTCTTCTGTGATATTGTTCGAGTGGTTTATGTTACTTTGGCTTTGCATGTTCATTTATGTGGTCAATATTTCTGGATTATTCAATATATTTGTGGTTAATATTAAAGGCTCTTTAATGAGTGTATTATAATATAATATAAATGTATAGAAATGTGAAATTTGAAATTTGAAAAGCAAAGGTTCTTGACACAATTACAACCGCAAGTTTAAAGATTCTTTAAATGAATAATATTAAGATTTTTGTACAAGCATAGATATTCATCATATTATATAATATGATGATTTTGTTATGAGATATATTATCTAATGTAATATTTGATAATTATGTTAGTATATTTTGAATATATAAAATATTAATATTTGAAGTACTAAATTTATAATTTAGTGAGTAATCTAATATCTAAATTTTTTTAATAATTTAAATAAAAACAATCTCATTTTGAATTTAATAACATCAGGTATTAAAAATAATACTTAACAAAGAAGGGATTAATAATAATATTTGTATTATATAGATTTATAATCCATTTCACATCTTTTTCTTTGAATATTGAATTTGACTAACACTAAAATATCACAAAATTCTTCTTATCAAAGGTTTATTTTGTGGATCATGTCTTGCATTTAATACTCGTCACTTGCATCATATTACTTGTTAATGCTAGATATAACTATGTTACTATTGTGAATGTATTGTCTAATCAATTCAACTATTTATAGAAATGTTACTTTTGAAAATTTCAAAGTTAGAGTTCAAAATTGAATTTTGATTAGCTACTTCATAAATTAGAATTTTATTAAAATTATAGTTTTAATGTCAAACATAGAGTTAAAATTTTAGTCTTAGTTCCAATTGTAATTGTAATTACATAAACAAAGATCCTCATTCTCGTCTTTAAAGTTTGATAATTGAATGTCATTTGGATTCAGGTAATAATGCAATAAACACAACATAAAAAACATAATGTAATAACATATAACAACGTAGGAGCAGATAAACAACCTATTTGTTTCTGTTTTTATTTTTTATTTTCTGTTTTTGTTTTCGAATTTAGTAAATCCACAATATAAACTTTTAACATAGGTATGAATGTATAGAACTTTTTATAACAAATATTTTGTGTCAAAAATATGGTAATTTAATTAATAAGAAGTTCATAATTTATAATTAATCTTGAATTAAGTAATATTTTTTATAAAACTTT
>JANQAP020000065.1:3053980-3074878 GCA_026874005.2 Erythroxylum coriaceum
TGTATAGTTGAATGGTTGTGTTTTTGGGATGATGACCAAACATGGATGATGAATTGATTATAAATGATTTTGAATTGGAATGGAAGTGAAAATGATGAGGAAAATGAGTTAGGAATGTTAGATATGCATAAGATGAGTCATGATAGCTTGTAGGAGTTGGAAACGTGAAATTTAACCCGTAACTGTCCGTTAAACGGACTTGATGTCCGTTGGGCGGACCTTCTTAGGTTTGTTTGTGTCCCAGCTTAGTTCATGTCCCTTTGGAGGGACATCATGTCTGCTAAACGGACCTTCTCTGGTGAAAAATGGCTCCCAAGCCCGCCTATGTCCGTTTGAAGGGACTTTATGTCCGTTAAACGGACACTCTCGGGACAGCTACAGTAAATTACGATTTTGACCCATTTTTGAAACATAATCTCCTTTGTAGTCTTCATAAAAGTTGTAGATATAGAAGTCTTCTTTGAAATGGTACAAGAATGGTCTCATTCCAAGATTTCTAGAGAAAGTTATGCTAATTCTCCCAAGATAGGTACAATATGATTGAGGATACAAACATTGTTTAAATGTTTTGGCTCTAACTTTACTGTCCAACCCCCAAATGAAGTGATTCTTGAAGCAATGGTTTCCTAACACATTCTTCTATCCCTACAATGCAACTAGAGGTTTGGAAATATAATTGTGTTGGGGAATTCAATTATGATTTTGGTGATTGACTAGTGTGGGCACACCACTCTTGTGAAAAATGGCTAATACGGGTTCATAGAGATAACCCTCAAGGTAATATGCATGCTCACGTCTTATGATAATTACGAATGTTGAGCTCCGAAAACGGGGTCCAACACAGGTGGTATCAGAGCACGAACATTGGGCTCCGAAAACGGGGTCCAACAGTTATGGTATCAGAGCACAAGTTAGACTCCGGAAACGAGGTCTAACAAACTGTTTTACTAGGAACCTTAGTTAGCAAATACATAGCAGTTTTAAGTGCACATATCCACAAACTTTTGGATAATGAGGAATTACTCATCATACTCCTAACCATATCCATTAATGTTCTATTTCACCTTTCTGCCACACCATTTTGTTGCGGTGAGCCTGACATAGTATACTGTGCACATATGCCATGATTTTCGAGGAACTTAGCAAATGGACTAGGACACTATGCAGATTCATCATACTTTCCATAATACTCATCACATTTATCAGATCTTATAATTTTCACTTTTCTATCTAATTATCTCTTAGCCTCCTTTACAAACAACTCAAGGGTATTTACAGCTTGAGATTTTTCATGCAGCAAATAAATATATCCATATCATGAAAAATCATTTATAAAGGTGATGAAGTATTTTCTTCTCCATTAAAGGACGAAGTGTCAAAAGATCCACAAATGTTGGTGTGTATTATTTCAAGAAGCTGACTGCTTCTCGTGGCTGCTTTCTTGTTATGTTTGGTTTGCTTACCCTTAATGCATTCCATACATAAGCCAAGATTAGTAAACTCTAGATTCGGTAGAATGTCATTCTTTACTAATCTTTCTAACCTTTCTTTGGATATATGACCCAAACGTTTATGCCATAAGTAAGCAGAATGTTTATTTTCCAAACTACGTTTCATTCTAGCATTATGATTAACAATAAATAAGGATTTAGAAAAAACATCATCTAATTTTCAATTTATATAAACCATCCATAAGCATTCCATAAACAATAAAGGAGTTATTCTTATATGAATTGAAACAACCATGTCCACCCTTAAAGGTGTATCCACTAGCATCAAGTCTAGAAACAAAAATTAAATTTCTAGAAATTAAAGGTGCATAGAGAGTGTTCACTAGATCTAAGTGATGTCCAATATGTAATGTCAGCCTGTAAGTCCCTACACCTTGAATTGGGGCCTTCATTCAGTTCCCTATAAACAAAAAGTTGCTAGTTGAGCTTATGGTTTGGATTGTAAAGAATCCCTACATAATATTGGAAACATGAGTAGTGACACCAAAATCAAACCAGCAAGTATTAGAAGAAACTTCAGATAAGTTTGATTTAAAGAATACAGAAACTTAATGTATACCTTTCTTTTCGAACCAAGCCTTACGTCTTAGATAGTATTTTTGATAATGTCCTTCTTTCTTGCAGAAGTGGCATTTATCTAACTTTTGTCCCTTCCTTTCACCATCAACAACTTGTGGAACTTTAGCAGATCCTTTCTTCTTAAAATTCTTAGTCTTTGGTTTGAGTTTCTTTCTAGCTCCTTGACCCACTAAGTTAATAGAATGGACTTTTTGTTTCTTTAATCTCGCTTCCTACTGAATAAGCTTACTGGATAATTCATCAATATTTCACTTATCATTTAATGTGTTATAATTGATGTGGAATGGTCCATATTCAATAGGAAGTGAGTTCACAATAAACTACACTAAGAAGGAGTCTTCCACAGTCATACTTAGTGTCTTAAGTCTTGCTGTGATATTAGTAATATCAAGGACATGTTGCTGCATACTCTTTGACCTATCAAACTTCATGGTCGTGAGTTTAGCCATAAGTGTCCCTGCAAGTGCCTTATCGGCAGAACGGAACTTATCTTCCACAAGCTTAAGAAAATCTTTAGCATTCTAATTTTTAGTGCTAGAAAGAGTAGACTTAATGTTGTTGACAATCGTCATTCGCAAATAGTTCAAACATAACCTGTTAGACCTTGTCGATACCTTATAGTGTGCCTTTTTAGCCTCTATACTTATATCATCAAGGTCAGAAGGCTTATCCTCTAATAGCTCCAAGTCAAGATCCAAAGCACCTAAATGGAAAGTGATTTGTTCGCTCCATTCAGAGAAATTCACATCAGTGAACAAGGTGACAAAAGAAGCTTGAGAGTGAATGCTAATAATTGCAAATATATAAACGCTCACTAAGTAATAGATTCAGACAGGAAGCATATACATTAAATATATTGTTGATTTCCTTTAGGTAAACACAACAATACATATCATCACCGTCATTAGAATGTTATTTAAACTTTATAAGAAAATTAAATGAACTTTATTGAATACATCTAGCATCTTTGTATAACTATACATATGTGACAAGAGTATATCAATTTTCTCCTTTATATTTCTTAGTTATAGAACATTGATTTATCTTTAGGTAAAGCCCTTAATTTCTATCAACTAATAAAATTTTCATAATAGCATTTCATAAAATACATAAATTATATGATCACATATTCAAAAACTAATTTGGCCACTTTAGTGACTAATAAATTAGTTTTAATCATACTATCATATATATCAAATAATAATAATAATATATCTGATACCAAAGCATGATCAAAATCTTAAAATTAAAGGTTATTCGAATAAAAAAACCTTAAGTGAGAAGCAAAGAAAATCTATGAAGAAGATGGTTAGCGGCAACAAACAAACAGACATAGAAAAAGACGAAAACAAAAGCAACATGGGCCCCCTCTCATTATTGTTGCTAACCTTTTGCCTACTAAATAGCCACTACAATGTTTTTCTTTATTGCAAATTAATAAAACTAACAATATGTTATGACTCATGAAATATATGAATGTTCTTAAAGAAAAATCACATGGCATTATCCCACCATTCTTAGGGATGTCAATCCCGGCCCGGCCCGGCCCGGCCCAGCCCGTTTTTGGCCCGGGTTTGACGGGCCATGGGCGGGCCACGGGCCGACCATGGTCCGTCCGGGCCGGCCCGACAAAAAGGCGTCGTTTTGTATTTTTTATATTAAAAAAATATCGCCGGGCCATGGGCCGGGTTTGGCCCGGCCCGCCATTTTTTAGGCCGGGCCGAGAGCGGCCCGAGCCCGACCCGGCCCATTGCCATCCCTAGGTCTAGTCAGCTTGTTAGCATCCATGATACTCCTTAATGTCAAGTTGGTACTGATCTTAAAATTCAATAACCAGAAAAACATAAAAGGAGTAAATATTAGTTTATATCCAAAACCAAATAAAATAAGGACTTTAAAATTATTTGATTACTCCCAATATTTTATTCAAAATAATAGCCTCACTATTATATCAAAAAATTATCAAATAATTTCCTAGTAGAGTAGGATCCTATTTAAAATTAATTAATCTTGAGTTTGCTTAACAAACCAACTAAAATTAAAGTAGGTAAAAAACTACTTTTCCATCATATCTTATGTGACTCATAGAACCGTTAGGTAACAACTTTTGCTAAAATATATCACATATATTATTCCTAACCCTGCCTCTAAATCTATATGATCATGAATTTACTAATCCAAATCACACAAATTTAGTTAAGTAGGACCCATTAATTTAAGATAAAACATATACGGGTTAAAGTGACCTTGAGTTTATTTAACAAGCCAAGCAATAAACAGAATTATGGTTTTATTCTCAAACAATGGAAGGGAACTATCATATTCCTAACGTGTACTTAATATTTTATTGAGGAATTTAAAATTTCAAAAATTTCTGATCTCATCAGAATAATATAATCTCATTATATTTATAATTTCAAACATAATCTAATTATGAAAGAAATTATTTAAATCTTTTTTTTGATTCTAATTATTGATTTCATATTTAATTTAATTTAATAATTCAACTCTTGAAAAATTAAATTAAATTCCAAAATTTTTCCTAATAAAAATTCCCTTTGAAAACAATTTTCAAAATTTAGTAAAACACTTTTCAATTTTATTAGGAGTAAAAATTAATTTAATCTCTATTAAATTAATTAAATTGACAATTTAAGGTTTTAAAAACATTTAAAAACAAATAAAAAGGGATGTGAGGGTGTCTGGCACGTGTACCGATGGCACGCAAATGCATCTACTACAGGTGCGTTCCGAAGACATTAGGCATGTGACTTGCACAAGCCCGTCTTCTTCTCTAAAAGCTACCACCTATTTCTGCAACTACCTTCCTCCCACTTTATTTTAAACCGACGCCACCACTTCTGCTTCCCTCACGTTGTTGTCCACGTTTCCCCATCGTGTCTCCAGTCGACACCCATCTCCCACTTTTCCCAACTGTCATCTGTCACTCCACCTTTGTCGAACGATTGACGCTGGCATCGTTGATGTCTAGCATCGCAAGAGACGTCGATGCCAGCGACGCTAGCCAATGGCATGGTGAGGCGTCAGGCGACGCCTTGCATGTTCACATAGAGGGGAGATAACTGCCCCTCTTAAATAGTAAATACAGTTGTTTGTGGGCAGAAACTAAATTCTTTAGATCCAAAAAACAAACAACAAAGGAAAAATAATATGGGTAGAATAAACAGTATAATCCACAAAGAACACAATTAAGTTCAGATATGAGTCATTTGCAAACAATTTCCAGAACTCAAATGTAAGTCTCTCAAAGGCCAAGTCGTGAAAACATTTGTTTGACATAGACAAATAAAAATGAAACAATTTCTGGCATCGTATAAACATGGGCTTAGGCAACAACAAAACACTCATGCGAACTATTATTTCAGAAATATTACACAGGTGTAACTTTACGCAAAGCAATACATAAAACAATTTTCATGCAAGAATAATCTCGAATAACGTGCACATTGCAGTTCTTCAAACCTTAACATATTATCACAATCAATCATAATCAAGCCTCTAATTCAAGATATATCACTGTTCAAATCCAATCGTGAACAAATCACGAGCGCAATGAAAAACAAAGCTTTTTACGGATTTCGGGCAGATCCTGATAATTGAATAAACTTGAATAAAACATAAAACGAATTAAAAATTGTACCTTGTTCGTCTTCCTGTTGAAAAAACTTTGAACTTTTTCCAATTGATCAATCACGAGCTATTCAATTGTCTAACCTCTGATGATATTCACAGAGCAATTCTCAAGACTAATTTGAGAGGAAGGAAACAAAAATACTAGCTTCTAAACTGTTCTTCCCTTTTTAAATAGAAAAATCATGAAGGTCTTTAATTAAAATTAAATTTCTTCAATTATAATTAAAATCAAATTATAGTTATAATTAATTTAATTTTAATAAAATCAAATATCTCATATTTGATCCCCAAAGTTTTTCAAACTTTATAATTAAGTCCAATTTAACTAAATTGATTTTTCTTTCACAAATTGCTATTTGATGTGTGACCCATTAGGTTCCTAATAAATTGGCAATGATTATAAATTACAATTCTAATTCAAAATTATAATTATATAAATTAAAACTTCTTTTAATTTATCTTTAATTCTTTAATTAAATAATTCATAATCATAAATCGTGATTGACGTCTAGCAATATGTCATGATTACCCAAATATCAGAAATGTCAAAGTGATTGACTTAACCTATCCATGCATAACTATAATGTATAATTTAATCCTTTCATCATTCAATATTCTAATTGGACAGAGTATGGATATAGTATCTACTCTTATCATCCAGTCATGTTCATTCTTGTTAATTAGTAATTGATTTATAATTGAAATTTGAAAAACATCTTACTCTAAAATAATTAGAGAGAATATTCTACTGTTCTTGATTAGTAATAGTTTATGGAACTTTTCAAATTTCAATTCACTCTGGCCAAAGAATTCCATAAACCATTACTAATCAAGAACAGTAGAATATTCTCTCTAATTACTTTAGAGTGACGAATCCTATATTGACTTACTCAACTATCTCCATATGGGTCATACTGTATCTAATTACTATCGATTGAATTATCCTATGACGATTCATAAGTAGCATCAAAACACAATAATTCTCACATAAGATACCTTGGTAATCTCAAGTTTGAGGATCAATTATACAACCATCATTATGAGATAATCCACAAATACTTAAGTAATATTCTATTCGAAATTCTTATAATCAGGTTAGTTCAATAACTTATTCTCTAATAATCACCCACACATTAGTTTAAGTATTTCCATACTTTAACTTATGAGATCAATTACTTTTTTCATAAGAAAGAAATATAATGTGTGCTAATTTTACCATTTCAACAATATCCCGTCTTGATAAAACTACAACTACGAATATTTAGGAATAATATATATGTGTAAATTGGATCTCATAATCATGATCTCATCATAATTTCAATTAAATGGTAATTATTCCAAGGATTTTACCTTTAGTATTAAAACATAAAATATTAATTAAATTAATACATAAAGATAAATAAAGCATTTTTTATTAATTAAAATAAAATCATACATTAATTTGCGTCCAATTGATTGACTGTAAGGATATAAATTAACAAAAATATGTGAAGCACACAAGTGAAAAGGAACCAGCGATAATTGATAACACAACGGGATTGTGTTGCATTAACGCATACAACACATATGGAGGATTTACAGTATATTAATATCCATCCAGCGTTAACAGTTTATATAATAACGGTGATACTAAACAGTTTTGGACAGTTACTAGGTAGTTGATATAACATATGTCCAATAATAAAGAGACATCCTGCATGATACATGTAAGACATGCACACCATTACACATATTACACCATGCATTTACGTATAGCTTCCAAGCAGTCCACCATGCAACGTCCAATGTTGTAATACCAACATATTTTCATGTAGCCAACCAAAAAACAATCTGTCCCATCGACGCAACTTCATGTTCCAATGTCTATAAATAATTCCAGCATAGGTATTGTATAGTTTTGTGGCTACACGCCATCACAGGTACTACATATCGAAACAACGCGGAAGCAGTAGAATCTTAATAGAGTTGGTACAAAACTAGGAAATGCATGAACTCATCTTTTCAAGTATAATAGTGGATTCGAGAACGAAGTCTCATCAAGCACAGTGTCTGGGTTGAGTGGTCTTCCACTGAATGCAACTGAAGCCATTTAAGACGTCAACCCACTCTATATTCAAGTATATGTGGATTCGAGAACGAAGTCTTGTCAAGCACAGTGTCTGGGTTGAGTGGTTTTCCAGTTTCCACTGAATGCAACTACAGCCATTGAAGACGTCAAAACCACTCTCTTGAGACAAGGCACTTTTAAACAAGAGTTAAGAACATTAAGTGTTCCTTTCAAAGCAGGTTCAACGAGTTCTTCCCAGAATTCGACAAAAAAAAAAAGAAAGAATCAAATAAAAATACATATCAACATCAAAGAATTGTTAAAGTCTAATGGTGTATTACACACTTTTGAAGTAGAAAGAGGGGAAGAATAACAAGTAAGTTTCTTTTGTTTTATTCTCTAAAATAACAACTGGTTACAACTCCTTACAAAGCCTAAACATCGGATGAAGACTCTAGAAATTCGTATAAAAACAAATAACAGAATTCTAAACAACACAGTTAATTTTGACCATCCTTTATTAAAATAGTCATAACTTTTTAAAGAAAAGTCTAAATAACTTGAAACTTTTACAACTGAAACTAGACTTAAAGAGATTTAAATCCATAGGTTACACTACGCAAATGACTAACGTTTGACTTTTCATATTCTCTCTTAAATCAGTCTTAAATTCTATCCACTGCAAACACTTTAACTATTAGACCATATTAAGTTTAGATTTTCAACATCCCCTTAAACTTAATTATTTTCTTTCTTGCATCCAGAGAAACTTCTTGAATTTGTTAAAGAGTTCAATCGACAGTGATTTTGTGAATATATCCGCTACTTGATCACGACTCGCCACGTGAGTCACCTCCATGTCACCATCTTTCATATGCTCTCGTATAAAGTGAAAACACACATCAATATGCTTGCTCCTTTCATGATGCACTGGGTTCTTTGCCAATTCAATCATTGCCTTGTTATCCACTTGAATTTCTGTTGGCTTCTTTTGGGCAAAGTTCATCTCCTTTAGTAACTTACGCATCCATAAAGAGTGACATATGCATAAAGATGTGGTAACATATTATGCTTCACAGATTGACAAAGTAACTATAGGTTGTTTCTTTGAAATTCATGTAAATACTATGCTTCCTATGAAAAATTAAAAACCCGTAGTGCTCTTTCTATCATCCATATCTCCACTTCAATCACTATCGAAATATCTAACAAGATGAAACTTATTAGTATGACAGTAAAATAAGCCTTGAGATAATGTACCTCTAATATAACGAAGAATTCGTTTTACGACTTTCCAATGCTTCATTTTTCTCTCCTCCATGTACTAGCTTACCAAGCCAACTCCATATGCAATGTCCGACCTTGTGCATGTAAGATAACATAAACTTCCAACCAAACTTCTATACAATGTTGTGTCAACTACCTTGCCTTCATCATGTCAGGATAATTTCGTACCACTCTCAACTGGGGTGCTTACAAGACTACAATCTTCTATTTTGGACTTATTTAAAATCTTCTTTGCATATGCTTCTTGAGACAAAAAAATTCCAGATTTATCTTATCTCATTTCTAATCCAAGAAAATAAGACATGAAACCTAAATCGGTCATCTCAAACTCCTTTGCATTTCCAACTTAAACTTCTCAATCATTTCCTATAAGATGTCATCTTTTCATACATTCACATATAACACATGTTCATATGGACATTGCATAAACCCGTGCTCTTTGAAATATGCATCTATTTGGGTGTTCCATGCTCTTAAAGCTTGCTTCAACTAGTACAATGCCTTCCTTAACTTCAACACCTTGTTCCCCTTACCGGCTTTTACATATCCAGGGGTTGTTCGATGTAGACCTCTTCTTTAAGCACTCGATTTAGAATCGACTTCACATCCATTTGAAAAATGTTCCACTTATTTTAAGCCGCTAACAAAATTAGTAGACAAGTTATCCCCATTCTTGCAACTGGGGCAAACACCTCTTCATAATCAATCCTGGCTTTTTACTTGTATCCCTTCACCACTAATCTCTCCTTGTATCTCTCAATTTCACCTTACGCATTCATCTTCTTCTTGTAAACCCACTTCACACCAATGGGCTTATGAGTCTTGGGTAATTTTGCAAGTTCTCAAGTATCATTCTTCTCAATTGCTTTCATCTCCTCTTGCATCATAGCTTGCCATTTCTCATCTTTTATGACTTGTTGGAATGTAATGACCTCCGTATCTGCCAAAAGACACACCAAGTATAATTCATTTGTTACCTCATATAGGTCTCGCAAGCTTCTTATTTTTGGTGTTCTTAGCTCATTTTCATCATCGAATAAAGTTAAAGACAGTTTAGCTTGTGCTGTTGTCAGTGTCATTGTCTTTGTTGGTGTAAAAATTGTTGTTTATGCTACTTCTTTCACTTCTTCATAAGTCATCTCCTCTCCAATTCCACATGCATTCTTCATTGACCTGCACATCACAACTTATAAGTATTTTTTTTGTAAAGGAATCATAAAGATTATATGCCTTAGACCTTTCATCATAGCCGATAAAAATCAGCTTCTTGCTTTTTTCGTGAAGCTTTGTATGCCTTTGATCCAAAATGTGAGCATAAGACACACTTCCAATCACCTTCAAATGTGCCACTGATGGTTTGACACCACTCCATACTTCTTATAGGGTAATATTCTCCAAATTCACCGTTGGACAACGATTCTGTAAATACACCCCATATCTTACCACTTCAGCCTAAAATTCCTTCGGCATATTTTTACTTTTTAACATGCTTCGAACCATGTCGAATATAGTCTAATTCTTTCTCTCCACTAATCCATTTTGTTGAGGTGAATAAGGAGTTGTTGAGAATCTCATAATGCCATTCTCTTCTTAAAAATTTACAAACTCTTTTGATGTAAATTCACTACCTCTATCAGACCTGAAAGCCTTTATGCAGTCACCACTTAAGTTTTTAATAAGCACCTTAAATTTATTAAAAACAGAAAATGCTTCCAATTTCTCCTTGAAAAAATAAACCTAAGTTCTTTGAGAATAGTCATCAATAAAAATAATAAAGTAACGATGCTTACTAAGAGAATTAGGAGTTATTGGACAACAAATATCGGCATTAACCAATTCAAACACCTTCTTCACACAATATCTTGCTTCTTTTGGAAAAGAATTCCTTGGAAGTTTTCCTAACACACAACCTTCACAAAATTTATCATAATAGTCTATGTTTGGTATACCATTCCATATTCTTGTATTTGCCAATTATTTCAAACCACCAAAATTAAGGTGCTTAAATCGCAAATGCCGCAACCAAGTTTTATCCTCTACACAAACCTTTAAATTTCTTGCTTGTACATTCACCAAATTCAACTTAAACATTTGATTTTTGGTCATTTCTATATGGGCTAACAACCGGTTATTTTGGTCCCTCAAATAATGCATTCGTTCTTTCATAAAAATAGTGTAACCACATTCCAATAATTGAACCAACTCAAAATATTGCTTCTCATATTCGGGACATAATAAACGTTAGGAATAAACTGTTCATTCCCATCTTACACTAAATAAGAATTTTACCTTGCACTTGGTCTTTCACTTTTGAGGCATCTCTAAATGATACATGGCCATCCACAATATCTTTTATTTCGGTAACTATGTGCTTACAGCCACACATGTTTGCATTGATTTCCAAGTACTATACCGAACCATTATTGCTAGCAATACTACACTATCACCTCCATTTTCTTCCATTTTCTCATTCTCATTTCTCTTCTCGTTGAAATAACATTCTGTTGCATATTGGCCATAGTTTTTACAATTATAACATTGAACATTGTACTTCCTTGATCTTCCTCTTCCTCAACCTTGACTTCTGCCGTACGAGTTTTGTTGATTCTTATCTCCCTTATTCTCTTACCATTCTTGTTCTGTACCACGGCCTCTGCCGCGACCCCTACCTTGACCTCTATAGCCACCATGACTTCTACTATGGCCTTTACCGTGGCTATCTGACTTCTCTTCTTTTAGTGTCACCTTAGCTTAAAATGCTTCCTCCAACACCTCTTGTTTATTTTTCATCTTTCTTTGTTCATAAGCCTTTAAGGAACTTGAGAGCTTATCAATGGTCATCTCTTCCAAGTTTTTAGACTATTCTATTGCACACACCACATTCTCAAAATCATCAGTTAAGGATCTTAATATTTTCTCTATTACTTGACCATCACTCATCACCTCATCATTTCTTTTAAGTTGATTCACCACCATTTGTACCTTTGTAGTAATCAGACACACATTTCAACTCTTTCATTTTTAAAAATTCAAACTCACCTCTAAGTGTTTGTAGGCAAACTTGTTTCACTTGGCCTGCACTTTTGTATGCTTTTTCAAGAATCTGCCCTGCCTTTTTTGATGTTATCGCACTAGCGATCTTCATAAAATCAGATTCATCAACTACTTGAAAAAGGAGGTAAAGTGCAGTTTTATCTTTCATAAGGGTCTCTTTCAGTGTCTTTATGTAATTCGCTGACATATTACCCATTGTTGTTGGTTCCTCATAGCCATTTTCGACTACATCCCACACATCGTGCGCACAGAGCAATGCCTTTATTTGTATACTCCAATTGTCATTATTTATTCTTCAAAAGGTGAGGTAATGGAACTTGTTCGAGCGGCATTATGATGGAGGTTGTCATGGATCTGATACCAATTTTTTATAGTCTAATGGTGTATTAGAAACTTTTGAAGTAGAAAGAAGGGAAGAATAACAAGCAAGTTTCTTTTGTATTATCAACTCTTTTGATAATATGAAGACTCTAAAAACTGATTACAACTCCTTATAAAACCTAAGCATCATATGAAGACTCTAAAAATTCGTATAACAATAATAACGAAATTTTAAACAACACAGTTAATTCTAACTATCCTTCACTAAAACAACCATAAATTTTTAAAAGGAAGTCCAAATGACTTGAAACTTTCACTAACTGAAACTATACTTAAAGAGCTTTAAATCCATAGGTTACAAACTTAAAATGACCAACGTTAGATGTTTCAAATTTTCTCTTAAATCCGTCTTAAATTCTGTCCACTGCAAACACTTTAACTATTGTATGGAATACCTATATATAATGTATAATATCAGAATTAGACATGGATAATAACGACCTAAAATGAAAAAAAAAAGGTCTTGAACATGTGATTATGTGCTATTGTGAAAAGGATATTCAGACATCAGGCAAACCTTAGGAACAATATCCTCTGATTCAAACGCCACAGGACACGTTGTATGGAACACACTTTCGCAGCCACTAAGTACAGAATCGAAAGACCCTTCTTCCAGTAAATCAGCTTTGAACAAATGAAGCCTTTCCTTAGCTCCATCGAGCACAAGCAAGTGTATGGTCTTAACTGGATCATCTGATGTCACAGATCAAATTTAGAAGAACATGGATTCACATAAAGGAAGTTAATGTACTAAAAGGAGACTAAATTGTACTTGGATCATGAACGGTGGCTTTGACAGTGTAACCTCGTTGAAGCAAACACTGAACTAGCCAAAATGCTATAAAACCTGACGCTTCTATCACACAAACAACCTTTCCACTTCCACTGAGTTCACTCATTGCTTCTTCCCTCTGTATGTTTCATTGCGTAAACAGTTCGTTCTTAAAGGCCTGAAGTTTGTGTTTCGTTGCATTTAAGAATCAAAAATTCAAGAAGGAAATGCTAGGTAGCATTTAAGCACCACACAGTGCTCAACATGGAGATCAAAACGCTGCGTTTAAAGGGGGACCCACTTCCATTTAAAAACGTTTTGTTTTATATATTGTGGACCACCTTTTTTAAAATTCCACATCACATGGATCCTAATTTAAAAAAATTCTGCGTCAGTCAAACATTTTGTCACTTGAACACTTAACTGATTGAGGCTTAACACTCTTAATGGATTGAACTTTTTCTAAATATTAGGGTTCAAGTTGTACATTTTGTAAATATTATGAATTATTTTGAACACCGTAAAATGTTAGTGTCAATTTCAAACACTAGTATAAATCTTAGGGTTATTTTGCTCTTTAGGTCGAGCACTATTCAATCTAACAGCTACCCTCAGATTTCTGTGGTTCTCTCTAAAATGCCTGGAACAGAAGCAACGTGAAAGCTTCCATCCCAAAGCTTATAAGTGGTCACCTTTTGCAATTCTATTTCTTGCCATTTTTCACTAGATTAAGGTAGGGATAGAATAACGAAAGTCCTTTGGAAACACTTCTCGGTGAAGAGTCGCCATAAATTCGTGAGGTGGAGTACTTTCTGCTTCCATGCTAATCGCAGATAAGATAGGGGAAAGGTTTATTGCTCTCCTCTTATCGTGGTAGGTCAATGACAATCGTGACCCTCATTTACACAGACTGATTGCCTACCCGAAATGGTAAGACTTTGTTTGAATCACATCTGTTGAACATTATGCACGCTATCTTGGAGATGAATTTTATAGGGCTATATGCCATGTATGTAAACTCCCAGGATAATAATCAAGTTCGTGGAGGACCTTATGAGCCTACTAGTGTTTTAGATATGACATATTATTGATCTAACACCTTTGTGCTGATGAGTTAAATTTGAAAATTAAGTTTGAGTTTTAAAAATAACCTCATAAATCGAACTTTGGTTTTTAAATATAAGATCAAGAATTTTATTAGTTGATTTTGAGTTAAAACAATTTTTAACAAATCCTAATCTAACTTAATACTTATAGATATCATAATTTTTTAAAAGTTAAAAATAAATTGATTAAAATCCTAAAAGAAAATGTAAGATCAAGCTCAAGTACAAGTTCACAGATACAACACCATTTGTAAATAGGCAAAAATAAGTTGATACTAATTAACAACTAAGTTATTGAACATTAAACACTTTAATAAAATAATAGATTGGACTTGACTCTTAACTGATAAGGAGGCTAGTGATAGGAATGTTCTACGAACTATACTTATGGTATCAACTTGAAGCTATTTTATACAATTTCTCCAAATGGACAGATATGTGAAGTAAGTAGGCTAATCTCAAAGTATTAAAGGATTAGGCCCTACTGAGGAAAGAGTGGCCCTATGGACCAAATCTATATTGATCTTTGATAAACTTAAGGATTCACAATCAACTTAACGATCGTGAAGAGGATTCTAATTGGTGTCATATTCACAATGTTAGTTTATGCCCTTGTAGCCAATCAATTGGATGCAAATTAATGTATGACATTATTTTGAATTAATGAAAAGGCTTTATTTATCTTTATGTACTAATTTAATTAATATTTTATGTTTTAATACTAAAGATAAAATCTTTAGAATAATTACTGTATAATTGAAATTATGATGAGATCATAATTATGAGATTCAATTTACATTTATGTATTATTCCTAAATGTTCGTAGTTGTAGTTTCATCAAGATGAGATATTGTTGAAACGATAAAACTAGCACACATTATGTTTCTTTCTTATGAAGAAAGTAATTAATCTCATAAATTAAAGTATACAGATACTTAAACTAAAGTGTGGATGATTATTAGAGAATAAGTCACTAAACTGACCCGAGAATTTCAGATGAAATATTACTTATATGTCTATGGCTTATCTCATAATGATGGTTGTATAATTGATCCTCAGACTTGAGATTACCCCAAGGTATCTCGTGTGGGAATTGCTGTGTTTTGATGCTACTTATAAATCCTCCCAGGATAATTCAGTTGGTAGTAATTGGATACAGTATGAACCATATGTAGATAGTTGAGTAACTCAATATAGGATTCGTCACTTTAAAGTAATTAGAGAGAATATTATACTTTTCTTAGAGAGAATATTCTACTGTTCTTAATTAGTAACGATTTATAGAATTCTCTGGTCAGAGTGAATTGACATTTGAAAAGGTGTTTTCAAATTTTAATTATAAATCAATTACTAATTAGCAAGAACGAACATGATTGGATGATAAGAGTAGACATTGTATCCATACTTAGTCCAATTAGAATATTGAATGACGAAAGAATTAAATTATACTTCATAGCCATGCATGGACAGCTTAAGTCAATCACTTTGACATTCCTGATATTTGGGTAATCATGAAATGTAGTTAGACATCAATCATAATTTATAATTACGAATTGTTTAATTGGGGAATTAACGATAAATTAAAAGAAGTTTTAATTTATCTAATTCTAATTGTGAATTAGAATTATAATTTATAATCATTGTCAATTTATTAGAAACCTAATGGGTCATACATCAAAGAGCAATTTGTGAAAGAAAAATCAATTTAATTAAGTTTGACTTAATTATAAAGTTTGAGAAACTTTGAGGATCAAATATGAGATATTTGATTTTATTAAAATTAAATTAATGAAAATTAGAATTTGATTTTAATTATAATTAAAAAAATTTAGTTTTAATTAAAGACTGTTATGATTTTTCTATTTAAAGAAAGAACATTTTTTAAGAAGCTAGCATTTTGTCTTCTTTCTCTCAAATCAGTTTGAGAATTGCTCTGTGGATACCATCAGAGGCTGGATATTTAAGCAGCTCGCAATTGATCAACCGGGAAAAATTTTTCAAAGGTTTTTCAACAGGAAGGCGAACAAGGTACGATTTCTAAATCATTTTAATTTTATTCAAGTTTATTCAATTACCGAGATCTGCTCGAAATCTGTAAAAATAATTTTGTTTTCCGCTGCGCTCGTAATTCGAACACTATTGGATTCCAACACACATTACTGTTTGTGTGGACTCCATTTTTAATAATTACTTATCAAATCTAATTGACTGTGTGCTGACACATTGCTTAGAGTTCCTTTTCAATATTTTGGAATTTTCTTAAGTTCTTTTTTAAAGTTAAATAAATAAAATAGGTAAGAGCCAATTTGAATATTTTTAAGTCTCCTTTACACTAGTATTTGACTTTTTTATACTAGACTACAATTTAAGGTCAATTCATGTCTTGTAATTAAAGTTGAAATAAATACATGATCTAGTTTTAGAGAGTGTTGGTGTAGCTATATTTAAAGAGGTGATGGTACAATGTCTCAAGCATCTATTCATAGAGTTTGTAGGATCTATTGTTGGAGAGATTACCTTTGATTGTATCAATTTTGAGCCATTGTTTGATTGCTAATCGAAGAGTAAAGGATACTTTTGGTAAATTTTTATTGAGCCACACCAGTTTCCCTAAAGGACATATTGCAATGGTTCTTTGAATAGAGCTAAACAGGATTTGATTGTAAGGAATCTTGAGTTTTGTTTTAAAATAGATGATTGTATCATCAACATTGGGGTTAGGATTATAGCTTGGTATGGAGTCCCTTATGGCTAAAACACCTCTATGATTTCCATTCCACAAATTACCTAATATAATGACTTTTACCTTTTTTAGGACATGTATAATATGTTTGAAGAGTTTGTAATTAGGAATCAAGTGAAAAAGGTCAAGGTTTTTCCAATTATCAAATTAGGTGCTTATTGTTCCCTATTTCAGTCAAAATCATTATTTCTTTCTAATAATGTTTTCATATTTAGTATTTGATTCATGGTCCATGAATTTTCAAGCTTGGCTTTAATATTCATTGTAATTGCATCTGTTAACCTAGATTGAATCTTTATCAGTAAATAATTTTTAAATTATACTTGCAAGTAATATTTTTTTAGTATCTCTAACGGATTTTATCTCAAGAAATCATATGTCCTTGGATTTGCAAACCTTATAACATCTAATTCTAACACCTCCATCGTTGTTAATGTTACTTATCTTGAAAAAGTTCTTTAGAACTCTCTTTATAACTTTCACTAATTATGACATGAAGATTGTTGAGGACTAAACTAATTAATTGAAGCCTTCTAGTAAATGTGTGAGTTCTATCATCAAAGAGTCAGACAAAATCCTTAAATGTTAGTTTTATTATAAAAGAAATTACTAAGTATTTAAAAGGAGTTTTTTAAAGACTAAAACTTAATATATAAGAGAATTAATTAGCAAACTTTAAAGGAGCAACTAAGACTTCTAAGTTAATTTTTGAATAGTTAATTTAAGACTCAATAATGAGCTAAAGTAGTGCGTAGAGTGCATGATTATTTTGATAGACTGAGCATTAGTACCATATAGTAATAACAAAACATTATAGTGAAATTTGCATGGTTGTCCCTAATTGATGTTATAACCAATAATCCTAGATAATACTTCAATGATAGGGTGATATATGATCCCTTTTTTTAAGGTCCTTAACTCTTCTGAAAACTTAAGTTGGTTCTCCATTAACCAGAACACTATATGTAGTTGAATTGATGCATTGCTCTAGCTACTTGATGAATTTATTAAGAAATCCAAAAGCTTCTAAAGTGTAAGTATGAGATTTTAGCTTATAGAGTTAAAAGCTTTATGAAAATCAACCTTTATAGAGTAGCCTCTAATTGCTCCTTTTTGTAATAGTTTTTGAGTAATTCTTTTATAATCATAATATTATCACTAATATTTTTACCTTGAATGAATGCCCCTGAAGAGGGGTTAATAATATGCTTCATAATTGCTTTTAATCTAGTGGCAAAGATCTTAAAACGATCTTGTTTGTAAAACGATCCTAAAACAATCTTCATATTCCTTCTCATGTAAAGCTTTTGAAGGAGATCATCTCTAACAAGAAGACATTAGAGAAGTATGTTATAATATCTTTGACTAAGGAATCCAAATCTATCTCACATAACTAGTTACCTCTACAGTTAAAGGATCTAGGGAGTTTCTCTATCCTTTATAAATTTGGTGATTTAAAACTAATTAATTGTTTATGTGACTTAGGCTTTAGTATAAATCTAATTCCTAATGATCTAAGACCTCAAGCCAATGAATGTATCACTCCAGCTAGGAGATTTTTCCATGAAATATCTTATAAAGGACCTACTTATGAAAGTAAGGACATTAATCTTTCTAGCTATCATTTTAATATATAATGGGTATGGTTAGGGATTCTAGTCATCTTATGGAGACCTTTCTTGGCTACTAGTTGGGCATTTATTAATTTTATTAATGTAAGATTACACTTAGGGTGAGCAAAGAGAGAGTAAAGCTTCACATCTTTAAAACAGTAAAAAGATCTCTTACCCTAGATGAAGATTGTCTTAGGATTGATGTACTCAACCTTAGTGTGAATAAAATTCCTAAAGATGTTGGTGATAATTTGGTGAAACCAATAGAAGCTTTAGGACTTAACAAAAAAGAAGAGGAGCATATTAAGAATGATAGTGTTTTTATGATAAAAATGGGGCTTAATCCTTTGCCTTATACCAAAGAAACACATAACCAAGAGCTGGAGTCTTTATCTGCTAATTGGCATTTTGCACACTTAGGAGATACTTATATAGATCCTATTAGTTTTTGTCTCCTTGTGAGTTGTGTGTAGGAAGCAAATCATAATCGTCCTAAGGGTGAATTGGGATGAGTAAAGACCTTAATGGAGCATCTAATTAAGGGACATTTGAAAAAATACTTCTTAAGAGCCAACCTATCATTTCTAACCTTTTTATTGTAGTTATGTTTTCTTTGTTTTTTTTGTTTCACATAATTTTTAACCTTATTATTTCCATTGATTGATCTTACTATCATAATTGTTTTTCATAGGAGGTAATACCATATTTAAATGTGTAGGATTGAACTTATGAGATTTTCTATTAGCTTTGTTCAATAAACATAGTTTCTTTATTAGTTTTTTTAATGGGTTTGGATTTTTGTTTTTTGTTTTTTGTTTTTTGCATTTTTATTTTTTAAGTCATGCATACATATCATAATTCATAAGCCAAAGATAACAGGGATAGAGAAATAGTGGGAAAAAAAGATGGAAAAATCAAGGTCAAACATTATTTGGGGGAATATAAAGCATAACCAATGCCTATTATGGAACTAGATAGGCAATCTTAAAACAATGTAAGTATTGTCTAGAAACGAAACTAAATCTACACTAGTTATTAAAGTGTGTTTGAGATTGATCTTATAACAAGGTAAAACTCTTGCAGTTCCAGAATAAAACTAGAGCTAGTTATAATGTGTATTTGGCATTAGTCTCATCTTATACGCCAAAATATAAATAGAAAAAAATATGACTTTTCCTCCAAACCCTCTTCCCTTTCACCTTTAATCTTATATTTTTCGCCTAATATTGACTTTTTGCATCAATTTTGACTTTTTAAACATTATATCATTTCTTTACACAAAACCCATCTCATTACCTATCATTTAAACCTTCAAACACTAGAAAGTGCGTGTGTGTGTGGTGGTGGGGTGGGGGGTGGGGGTTATTATTTCAATTGATTACTTATGTGGATTTTGTATTCTACAATATGTAAGTAATTTCTTCAATCAATATTTATAGTAAGAGTGTATTAAGATTTGGATTTAGAGCTTATTTAAGATATATTGGATTATGTGTACTACTAATCTTAAGATTGTGTTAATTCTAGCTTGACATTATGGGATAAGGAGCTTGTGTGGATATATTCGAGTTATTTGTGGAGTCAAAAGAAGTGTTTCACAATGAGTTTGTTTATTGAAGTTGAGCATTATGGTATAGTTAGCTTACGATTATTTTGTGTAGACCGGAAGGATGCCAAGATACAAGAGGATTTCCATGAGTGGGATTCCCATATAATAAAATGAGTAACAATGATATAGTCGTGGAAAACACCATTATCCCTAATATTGACTAAGTCTTTCAAGATTTAGAATACGATAAGGACTTTAATTGCGATTACTTGGCTCCTCATAGAGATTATTATCAAGATATGAGATGAGAAGAATCCAAATTCCTAGGCCCTTATCTCTTATATTTGAGGAACTATGGTGATTATTTTGGAGGAGAACATACAGGAGAACCTAAGGCCTCCATTGGAAGGGAGGCAATTAAGTTTTCGTAGTTGTAGGCCATTAAGGAATCGTTTTATTTTAACTAATTTTTATGTTTATATTGTTTTTATTTTTTACTATTGACTTATCACTACAAGAAAATAATGAATTACAGACGGACATTACCGACGGAAAAAACCAATATACCGTCGGTAAACTAAATTACCGACGGAATAAACCGA
>JANQAP020000065.1:3074978-3087544 GCA_026874005.2 Erythroxylum coriaceum
ATTAAAATAAATTTAAATAAAATAATTTATTTTTAATTTTTATTTAATGTATAGTTATTATTAGTAATAAAGTATTTTATTTTATTTTAAAAATTAAAATTAAAAATCACAAATTCACAATAAAATGATTAACTAAATAGTAAATAACAAATTAAAAAAATTTGAAAAAAGGGGGGGGGGGAGTTTATGCGGGAAAGGTAAAATTTTAAAAAATTTTTGAAAATTTTACAACTTAGTCCTTATATTTTTCAAAATTTCCAATATCGGTCGGTATTTGTACCCGGTATCGACCATCCCAATCTCTTACCGCTTTCTGGCTACCGGCCGTTACGGTACGAGATTTATAATTATTGTCTAAAGGTCTATTATACTCTTTGAGGTAGAAAGAAGAGAAGAATAACAAGTAAGTTTCTTCGTACTTTTTACTCTTTAGATTCTTTACAATAACAACTGATTACAACTCCTTATAAAGCTTAAAATATCAAATGAAGACTTTAGAAATTTGTATAATAATAAATAGTGGAATTCTAAACAGCACAGTTAATTATGACTATTCTTCACTAAAACAGCCATAACTTTTTAAAGAGAAGTCCAAATGATTTGAAACTTCACTAACTTAAAACTAGACTTGAAGAGCTTTAAATCCATAAGTTACACACCCCAAATGACCAACGCTTAAGCTTTCAAATTCTCTCTTAAATCAGTCTTAAATTCTGTCAACTGCAAACACTTTAACTATTGAACCATATTAAGTTTAGATTTCCAACATCTCCCATTAAACTTAATTATTTTCTTTCTTACATCCCGAGCAACTTCTTAAAATTATTGAAGAGTTCAATCGGCAGTGGTTTTGTGAATATATCTGCTACTTGATCACGACTAGCTACGTGAGTCATCTCCACATCACCGTCTTTCACATGCTTCCATATGAAGTGAAAACGCACATCAATACGTTTGCTTTTTTCATGATGCATCGGGTTCTTTGCCAATTCGATCGCTGACTTGTTATCCACTCGAATTTTTGTTGGTTTCTCTTGGGCATAGTTCATCTCCTTTAGTAACTTACATAGCCATAAGGAGTGAAATATGTATGAAGATGTGATAACATATTTTGCTTCACAGGTTGACAAAGTAACTATAAGTTGTTTCTTCGAAATCCATGTAAATGTCATGCTTCCCATGAAATATAAAAAACCTGTAGTGCTCTTTCTATCATCCATATCTCCCCTCCAATCACTATCGGAATATCCAACAAGATCAAACTCATTAGTATGAGAGTAAAATAAGCTATGAGATAATGTACCTCTAATATAATGAAGAATTAGTTTTATAACTTTCCAATGCTTCATTTTTGGCTCCTCCATATACCGACTTACCAAGCCAACTCCATATGCAATATTCAACATTGTGCATATAAGATAACGCAAACTTCCATCCAAACTTCTATACAATGTTGCGTTAACTACCTTGCCTTTATCATGTCGGGATAATTTTGTACCACTCTCAACTGAGGTGCTTAAGAGATTACAATCTTCCATTTTAAAATTCTTTAAAATCTCCTTTGCATATGCTTCTTGAGATACAAAAATTCCATATTTATCTTGTCTCATTTCTAATCCTAGAAATAAGACATGAAACCTAAATCAGTCATCTCAAACTCCTTTTGTCATTTCCAACTTAAACTTCTCAATCATTTCCTTATTATTTCCCGTAAAAATTAAGTCATCCACATACAAGGCCACTAATAAGATGTCATCTTTTCGTACCTTCACATATAAAACATGTTCATAAGGACATTGCATAAACCCGTTCTCCCTAAAATACATATCTATTCGGGTGTTCCATGCTCTTGGTGTTTGCTTTAACCTGTACAATGCCTTCTTTAACTTCAACACCTTGTTCTCCTTACCAGCTTTTACATATCTAGGGGATTGTTCAATGTAGACCTCTTCTTCAAGCACTCCATTTAGAAATGTCAACTTCATATCCATTTGAAAAATGTTCCACTTGTTTTGAGCCATTAACGAAATTAGTAGCCGAATTGTCTCCATTCTTGCAACCGGGGCAAACATCTCTTCATAATCAATCCTAACTTTTTGCTTGTATCCTTTCTCCACTAGTCTCGCCTTATACCTCTCAATTTCACCTTGTGCATTCATCTTCTTCATGTAAACCCACTTCACACCAATGGGCTTATGAGTCTCGGGTAATTTTGCAAGTTCCCAAGTATCATTCTTCTTAATTTCTTTCATCTCCTCTTACATCGTAGCTTGCCATTTCTCATCTTTTACAGCCTTCTCAAATGTGATATCCTTCGCATCTGCCAAAAGACACACCAAGTGTAATTCATTTTTTGCCTCGTATAAGTCTCGCAAGCTTCTTATTTTCATTATCGGATAAAGTTGAATACGGTCCAGCTTGTGTTGTTGTTGACGTAGTTGTGTTTGTTAGTGTGAAAATTTTTATTGATGCTACTTCTTTCACTTTTTCATGAGTCATCTCCTCCATGGAACTCTAATTCCACATGCTTTCTTCATTTACCTGCACATCACAACTCACAAGTATTTTTTTGTAAAGGGATCATAGAGATTATGCGCCTTGGATCTTTCATTATAGTCGATAAAAATCAACTTCTTGCTTTTGTCATCAAGCTTTGTGCGCCTTTGATCCGGAATGTGAGCATAAGCTATACTTCTGAACACCTTCAAATATGCCACCGATGGTTTGACACCACACCATGCTTTTTGCGGGCAACATTCTCCAAATTTACCGCTGGACAACGATTCTGCAAATACACTGCACATCTTACTACTTCAACCTATAATTCCTTCGGCATGTTTTTACTCTTTAATATGCTTCGAACCATGTCGAGTATGGTCTAATTCTTTTTCTCCACTACTCCATTTTGTTGAGGTGAATAAGAAGCTGTTAAGAATCTTCTAATGTCATTCTCTTCACAAAAAATTACAAACTCTTTTAATGTAAATTCACCACCTCTATCAGACCTAAAAGCCTTTATGCGCTCACCACTCAAGGTTTCAATAAGCACCTTAAATTTCTTAAAAACAAAAAATAATTCCAATTTCTCCTTTAAAAAATAACCTAAGTTCTCCAGGAATAATCATCAATAAAAATAATAAAGTAACGATGCTTACTAAGAGAGTTAGGAGTTATTGGACCACAAATATCGATATCAACCAATTCAAGCACCTTCTTCGCACTATATCTTGCTTCTTTTGGAAAAGAATTCCTTAGAAGTTTTCCTAACACACAACCTTCACAAAATTTATCATAGTAGTCTATGTTTCGTATACCATTCACCATTCTTTTATTTGTCAATTATTTCAAACACCCAAAATTAATTTGCCCAAACCGTAAATGCCACAACCAAGTTTTATCCTCTACATAAACCTCTAAACATCTTGCTATTACATTCATCAAATTCAACTTTAAACATGTGATTTTTGGTCTTTTTTACTTGGGCTAACAACAAATTATTTTAGTCCCTCAAATAAAGCATTTGGTCTTTCATAAAAACCATGTAACCATGTTCCAACAATTGACCTAAAATTAAAAATATTGCTCCTCATATCCAGGACATAGTAAACATTAGGAATAAAACTTTCATTTCCATCTTTACATTAAATAAGAATTTTACCTTGACCTTTGACTTTCACTTTTGAGGCATCTCCAAATGATACATGGCCATCCACAATTTCTTCTATTTTGGTAAACAAGTGCTTGTTGCCACACATATGGTTGCTCGCACCGGTGTTCAAGTACCATACATATTCATTATTGGGGTTGGTTTCTATTGTGTTTAGTTTCTATTACTTTTAATTGCCTTCATATCTTGATTTTGGTTACAAATCCTTATGTTCTGATCCAAATGTGAGATAAATTGAGTGGAAATGGTTTGAATATTGCATGAATGTTAATTAGATTATTTTGCGAATTTTGCATGAAGGTTGAAGGGAAAGTTCACGTAATTTTGCATAAAAAGAAAAAAAAGAAGAAAGGTGGTGACATAACTTGTCACCACCATGACAAGTGCCCTCACGGGGTGACTTAATTCTTCACCCCCATGACCCATTTTTCCTTTGATTCATCAACTTATTACGTGTCATGTGCAAGAAGGATGACTCAAAACCCTAAACCTAGAGTCATACTACAAATAGAAGGGGAATAGAGGGTGGTGGCACATTGGACATTCCACATTCATTCACTCTACAGACACACATTCCATTATACATATATTTCACACCACACAGACTCATTCGAGGAGAAACAGATAGAAAGAAAGAAGGCAGAGACGAGAGAAACACAACAGGGAGCTGTAAGCTTGGGTCAGAGACGGAAAGCAAGAGCTGAAGCTAAATCCTAGTAGTGAACTTGAGCAACCATTCAACTAGGTGACAACCAAGCAGAAGTATAAGGCGAGAGCCAATGCAGGAAGCTTGAGAGTGGCAGGACATCACCATGACTCCTTCATCTGAACACTTGTTTGCTGATTTTGTTTATTATTTCTTTGTTGTTTTATTGAACTCTGCTAGTTGATAGACTCATACTCTTTTAGCTTTTGATAGTTCATATAGGTTATTAACTTAGTTTTCTGCTTTAATACTTCTCTTATACTGATTAAGATGTGATTGAAGTATTTGAATATGATGAATCTTGTTATTTCCATGATGGGCTGATCTCTTTTTCTTGAAGATTAATGTAGCTATTTTAGTCAAACATGCACTATTGAGGGACTGTGTTGTTGTCTTCTGTGTTTCTATAGTTTCTGAACTGAATGGATGTAATTGCGTGATCAAACTTTGCATCATTTTGGTATTAAACGAAGTATCAAGAGAAGAAGTTTAATACAGAATGAGAAACTATAGACGCTTAGGTTAAGAACTATAAATGTATTAACTTAAGTGGTAATTACTGGTTAGGTTTAATAATTAATTTGGATGATAAACTTATCGAATATGAAAGTTAAATTAGTTTGTTATTTAAATTTATTTTAGAACCCAATTGGTAATTTTAGTAAGACAATTATCTAATCATTTTCCCTTATTCATGTGTAGGAGATTAAATTAGTGAAATTAATTCTTAAGAGTTTTCTACTTCGATTAATCTATTTATTTTTGCTCCCAGTTTGTTCTGTTTACTTTTTAGTTTTTTAATTTTGTTATTTTCTTTAAAGCCTTCACTCAACAAATCAAGATAAAGTGTTTAGGATTGCATCTGTTTTTATTTTTGTTCAAGGTTAATTTAAGTGAACCAATTTCACCTTCATGGGAGACGAACTTAGGTAATCACTATAACAACTACCTTGTATACTTGCGAGTAGGATAGCCTAGGTATTTTTAGAACTTATTTGGGCATAACAGCCTCCTTGCTTGCTGGCAACACTACACCATCACCTCCATTTTCTTTCTTTTTCATTATCATTTCTCTTCTCATTGAAATAACATTTTATTACGTAAGGACCATAATTTTTACAATTATAACATTGAACATTGTACTTACTTGATCTTTCTCTACCTTAACCTTGACCTCCACTGTACGAGTTCTGTTGATTCTTATCATCATTATTCTTTTGTCATTCTTCTTCTCTACCACGACCTCTACCTCGACCTTTATAGCGCACGACCTCTACTGTAGTTACCTGACTTCTCTTCTTTTAGTGTTGTTTTGGCTTGAAGTGCTTCCTCCAACACCTCTTGTTTCTTTTTTGTCTTTCTTTGTTCATGAGTCTCCAATGAACTTAAGAGCTCATCTATGGTCATCTTTTTCAAGTTTTTAGACTCTTCTATTGCACACACCATATTCATAAAATCATCAGTTAAGGACCTTAGTATTTTCTCTACTACTCGACCATCACTCATTGCCTCACCATTTCTTTTGAGTTGATTCACCATTATTTGTACCCTTGTAATATAATCATACACGCATTCCAACTCTTTCATTTTTAAAAATTCAAACTCACCTTTAAGTGTTTGTAGCCGAACTTGTTTCACTCAGTCTGCACCTTTGTATGCTTTTTCAAGTATTTCCCATACCTCTTTTGATGTTATCGCGCTAGCGATCTTCACAAAATTAGATTCATCAACTACTTGAAAAAGGAGGTAAAGTGTGGTTTCATCCTTCATAGGGGTCTCTTTCAGCGTCTTTATCTGATTCGCTGACATATTACCCGTTGTTGCTAGTTCATCGTAGCCATTCTCGACTACATTTCACACATCTTACACACCGAGCAATGCTTTTATTTGTATACTCCAATTGTCATAGTTATTCTTCGTAAGGCGCGGTAATAGAACTTGTTCGAGTAACGTCATGTTGGAGATTGTCATGGATCTGATACCAATTTGTTAGAGTCTAATGGAGTATTAGACACTTTTGAGGTAGAAAGAAGAGAAGAATAATAAGAAAGTTTCTTTGTATTATAGACTCTTTAGATTCTCTACAATAAAAGCTTATTACAACTCCTTATAAATCCTAAAACATCAGATGAAGACTCTAGAAATTTGTATAACAATAAATAATGGAATTCTAAACAACACAGTTAATTTTGACCATCCTTCACCAAAACAACCATAACTTTTTAAAGAAAAGTCTAAATGACTTGAAACTTTCACTAACTGAAACTAGACTTAAAGAACTTTAAATTCATGGTTACAACCCAAAATGACCAATGTTTGAGCTTTCAAATTCTCTCTTAAATCAGTCTTAAACTATGTTTATTGCAAACACTTTAACTATTGAGCCATATTAAGTTTAGATTTCCAGCAATTTACAGCTAATATCCATTTAGTATCTGCCAACACTTCCCCTCAAGTTAGAGCATGAAGATCATGAATGCCCAAGTTGTGAATAATGTAAAGAAATTATTGTTTTCCAAGTGCTTTAGTGAAGATATCCACTAATTGCTAAGAATTACACACATGTGTTGTGACAATATTACCAACAGTGATCTCATCACGTACAAAGTGACAATACACTTCTACATGCTTCGTACATTCATGGAATGCAGATTGGCTGCAATATGTAGAGCAACCTAGCTATCACAAAACAACCATATGGAATGATCATAAATCACACCCAAATATCTTAATAAAGACTTGAGCCATTTCAACTCATAAGTTATTGTAGCCATAGATATGTATTTTGCTTCAGTAAAGGAATGAGAGACAATGTGTTGTTTCTTGGTCTTCCAAGAAATAGGAGAATTGCCTAAGAGAACAAAATAACCAGTCAGAGATCATCGTGTCATTGGACAACTCACCCAGTCTGAATCGCAAAACCTATACAACTGTAAGTTACTATCAAAACACAACAAAATCTTTTGTCCAGGATTACATTTCAAAAAAACCTAACAAGCGTAAAGCTGCCTCCCAATGTTCCTCTTTTGGACACTGAATAAACTGTGTCAAGATATGGACTGAATAACATAGCTCTGGACACGTAATGATCAAGTAAATCAATCTTCCAACTAACTAATGATATTTTTTAGGCTCGTTAAAATTCTTGCTAGTGGCTAAGGCAAGTTTATGGTTCTGTTCAATGAGAAAAGGAACAAGTTTCGAACCAAGAAGACTAGTCTCAGATAAAATGTCAACTATATATTTATGTTGACAAAGAAACATACCTTCTGGATTCCTAGCCACTTTAATGCCTAGAAAGTATTTCAATACACCCAGGTCCTTCATGTAAAAACACTTATGGAAATATTGCTTAAAGTTTACAATTGCATCATGATTATTGCCCACAATGAGTAAATCATCGACATAAACAAGTACATGTAAAGAAATCCCATCTTTTTTATAGGATAATAGAGACTAATCCACACAAGACTAAATAAATCCAAGCTTTTTCAATGCAGCAGCAAGTTTAGAAAACCAATTACAAGGAGCCTGACATAAACCATATAGAGACTTGCATAGGCAACATACCTTACTAGGGGAAGGTGAAGTAAAACCTGGAGGTAATTACATATAAACCTCCTCATCCAAGTCTCCATGCAAAAAAACATTATGTACATCCATTTGGTGTAGCTGCCATCCTTTAGCCACAACAACAGCGAGAAATGTTTGAACTGAAAGCATTTTGGCGACAGGTGTGAAAATTTCATTGTAATCGATACATGCAACTTGACTGTTACCTAGGATCATGAGTCGAGCATTAAACCTTTCAATACACCCATTTGAATTTTATTTGATTTTATATACCCACTTGTACCTAACAAGCTTCTTCCCTGATGGCAAACTCTCTAATGTTCAGGTGCCATTCTTTTCCAATGCATCTATTTCCTTTCTTATGGCTTCCCTCCAATGACGATCATGCACGGTGTTAGAAAATGCAGTAGGTTCAGTACCTGTAGTAATAGCTACCACAAAACATTTGTGTCTCATAGAAAATTTATCTCAAGTCATATAATAAGCTATAGGATACGAATTACCTGAGGATTTTAACTGAATGGGTATATGCCGCGATGGGGGTTCTAAACATTGAGCTATGTGAACAATATAATCCTCCAAATAGGTGGAGAGTTTACGCTCATGATGTCCCTAACCAAAAAAGACCATCCTGACTTTATACAACAGGTACAGTAGTAGTAGTAGTTCCACCAGTAGCACTATCTTTCCTAGCACCTTCACTACTCTTCCTCTCTTCAAGAACATCATCCATCGACACAACATCATTAGGGCCACCTCTATCATGCCCAGGACTCCCCTTGACGTCACTAAGATTTTGAGAACCCCCTTCAATATAATCACCAGTACCTAGTCACACATTTTCTATAGCAGTAGGTACCATCCAATCATCAATATATGGGGCTAGAGTTAGGTGTGAATTAACTGGGGTTTCCAAGTGTGTCAGAAAATTATGAAACAAAACTTGTGTTTAAAAAAATTGCACATCCCTTGACATAAAAAAATCTCCAGTTTCTAAATCATATACTCTCCATCCTTTCTTTCCAAATTGATATCCCACAAGTATACATTTTCTACTATTTGAACCAAATTTGTCCCTATCACAAGAAATACGGTGAGCATAACACAAATGCCCACAAACTTTAAAAGGTTTATACGTGGGAGGCTAACCAAAAAGCACTTCATATGATGTTTTACCATTCAATAGGGGAGTGGGAGTGTAACAATCCCTATACGAAACCTACAACCATCCACACATAAGGCATCCAATTTCCTGTACATACATTCAAGACATGCATTTCGGTTTAATGCTATACATATACACAGTACGAAACTTCCCAATGTTTAACATTATCATTTAACAGTAGTAAAACATTTTTATAATTACATGGTAATCCAAAAGAAAACATACAATTCCCTTTAACCATTACATGTACAATTATCTTTAACTAAAAATGCCTTTCATAAGTACTTTTTCTTCTATCATACTTTTTCTTCTATCTGTTGCCCTCAGTCCCTATAGATGGTCCATGTACCTCACTCCTATGACTTGGACCTACATGGATTAATACATGTGTTAAACTTAAAAGTTTAGTAGGAAAACACTTAGTTTAGATGACACTCACAGCGGTCGTCTGCCAAGCATATACATTCATGAACATTGCTCAAATATAAATAACGATGGCATACTTAATCAAATAAATAATGCAAACATGCTTCAATATTTTTTTCCATATACCATAAATTCACCTTCAAATCTCAAACATTGATATTCAAAACTCAATGATACAAATTATCAATAAAAATGCAAATGCTCATTCATATACTTATTATTTATGTTGTCATATTGTATTTCTTATTTATATCTCTTTACTTTACTTTCTATATTAAGCCTACACATTTTTTGTAGGTGTGGATAACGAGTGTTATGGATATCCGAAGATATCAAACTGTGAATACCTGAAGGTATCAAATTGTGGATACCAGAAGGTATCAAACTATGGATACCCGAAGGTATCGAACTGTAGATACCCGAAGGTATTAAACTATAGACATCGGTGGTGTTAAACTTTAGTAGCTGCACTGTAACCCTATAGGTATGCCTATCTATCCACAACCAAGACAATAGAGTAGGCATTATAACATGTCCTTTAACCATTTGCAAATTTCTCAATTCATATATTAACAAATCATATGTTATACATTTCAAGTCAAAAAATCTATATTTGTGTTCAGACATGCAAGTCATAACTAATCACCCTTAGAAGGGTGTCAAAATCACACTTATACAATCATATTGTACACATATAAGCAATACATATGTAAACACATCATTTTTATACATGTAAGTTTTTTCTAGAATTCATTATGCTCAATCTTAAATTCAAATGTTCAATCACCCAATTCACATATGGTAAGTCCTATTTCATTTAGTTCTAGGTGTTTTGAAAATTTTCATAAACATTCATAAAGGTTAAGATAAGATGTGGTAGAAATCGGAAACAAAAATAATGCCACAGTTGTGACAGACACTCTCTCCATTCATACCACTACTTGTTCCTTAATATGCATATAGTAAAAGTCAGAACTGGGTTTAGAGGTCGTCTATGTCTATAGTTTCTATAGAACTAATAATCAGACCATTTGGACTTCTAAATCATGAGATATGGGCAAAATATCACAAGCTGCTCCAAAATAGGGGCAGCATCAGGTCACCTTTTTCGATCTCAATTGACAAGGTCATAGAGCTAGAATTAAGTCAAAGTCCCTTCTAGAGATATTTAGCTCTATGTTTAGGTTTCATATGTAATTGAAATCACAGAATTTGGAGGTTTATAGGCTGAGTTTTGACTCAAACAATATGACTGACTTAAATAAACCTTAGATAGAATTCTACTACAAGATACTCTCTTGTTATATACAACCAAGTTCATACAAAGTAACACCAAAATAACACCAAAGCAACATCCTGATAATAATTTCACATCCAAATGAATCTTTATATCCATTCAATCATACACAAATATAGAAATCAATTAAGTGAATTCCTAAACCTCAAAATTGATAAAGTAAGTCTTCTATTGCCTTTCCTTCCCTTCCTCTTTGGCTTTGCTTGACTCATCAACTATAAACGTCAAAAATATACCTCTTAGTCCCACTTCCAACCTTATAATTTCATTCCTTCATAAGCAAAGTAAGAAGAAATAAAGGTGAAGGGAAAATCCCTAACTTTTACCTTGATTTCCACCTAAGATAGGCTTGATTTCTTACATGAAAAATGATAGGATGAAGAAGGTGAAATGGAGAGGAGAAAAATCTGAACTTAGAACCCCCAAAATGTCGTGCATCCCCTCTCCATATCCCCATCCCAGAACTTTCAAGACTTACATATATGATTAATTCCTATTAGACACACATGCTTTATTATTATTGGTCACACATGCCTTAATCCAATTGGTTAATGTGTTAACTTTAGAAAATTTGCATATTGGTCCTTCTTCTTCCTTTACTTCCCACATTGGCCTACAATCTTATAAATTAATTTCATTCCCCTATGTCTTAATTTTCTAATGTAATAAATTCCATGCAATTGGTTTAGTTATTTCGGGAGCCAGAATTTAAAAATCTTAGAGGCATAATAAAATTTCGGTTCCTTCATGAAAGTTTTAGATTTATGTCTCTAGCTTAATTTTCAATTAGAATTACCAATTTGGAGGTCTACAAACCAAGATATGGCTAAATTACAGATCTATGTTCATGTCGAAATGAACAAATTACCCATTTACCCAAATCTTTTACATTAAGTACCATTATGTCTCTTACTATACTTAGATTCACTTAATTCATTTGTTATGTTCACTTTCTTAGTATACCATAGAAATGCTATAATACTTCTAGGGTATATGTTGGGGCCTTACAGGGAGTTCGATTAAATAGGTAGGCGACATCCAACACACATTTACCCCAAAAAGAAATAGGTAAATGTGTTTGGAAACGAAGAGCACAAGTTACATTCAAGACATGATGGTGCTTCCGCTCCATACTTCCATTCTGTTGAGGCATGCCCACATAGGAGATTTGATGTATTATTCCTTGTTTTTCATAAAAAGAACTTAGACAAGTGAACTCAATGTCATTGTCGCTTCTAATTATTTTCACTTTCCTGTTAAATTGGGTGAAAACCATGGAGTAAAAAATTTTAATTATCCTCCTAACTTCACTTTTTTTAGTCAGTAGATAAACCAATACACCACGTGAAAAATCATCAACAATGATCAAGAAAAACACAACATCACAAAAAGAAGGTGTCCTATAAGAACCCAACATATCGCAATGAATTAACTTAAATAAATCAGTGGCTTTTAACAAGAAAAACTTCTTGGGTCTGTTTTGCTCGAAAACAAATATCACAAGGTTTCTCAATTTTCCTACTACTACTATTACTATTATAATTACTATTAACTTTAGGAATACTTGAAACAATTTGACTTGAGGGATGATCGAGTCGCTTATACCATAAATTAATTGAGTCTACCCCATTTATTCAGCATGCCTTAACTTGTGCCACTAACTTGAAGAGATATACCCCTTCATGTTGTTCACCCACATTAGTTAGAATCCTCGTATTGTAGTCCTGTATCA
>JANQAP020000065.1:3121476-3145072 GCA_026874005.2 Erythroxylum coriaceum
AATTAAAGCCTAATCACAACAAAATAATAAAATTAATCCCAAACATATTGAAGAAGAAATCGGGGTCCAACAATTTACTTAATCATTCTAGTAAAAATGTGGAAATTTATTGTTTTCTAATTAGTATTATTAATATATATGTTTTTATTTCATGAATATCTATCAAAATTTATGTTTTCTAATTAATATTGTTAATATATAATTTCATTTTGTGAAATTTTGTTAGAATAAGTTTAGCTGCAACTTGGTAGAGAGATCGTATGAACTAGATTAACAAAAACTCTCATTTAAATTTAAAAATACAATAATCTTTATTTAGGGATGACAATTATGGCTCGGCTCAGTCCGGCCCGGCCCATTTTTGGCTTGATTGGCCTGGTCACGGGTAGGTCACGAGCTAATTATGGTTCGCTTGATTGGGGCCACGGGCCGACGCCCATTTTTTTGAAAACGACGTCGTTTTAAATATTTTTCTTTTAAAAATAAATGGCGTGAGTCAGGCTGGCCTATCTCGGCCCGCGCCCTCAATCCAGCCCGGTCCATTGACATGCCTACCTTTATTTTAAATTTGTAAAAGCTTTCATTTCTTCTTCTCACCGGTCACCATGAAGTTTGATTAAAGTTGTAAGTGTTGGTGGCAATTAGACTGCCCTACCTTAAGTCAATGGTTCAAGCATAAGTTGACTGAACCTCAGATCTGATTTTTTGAAAAAATTTTGACCTCAAACTAGTCTTAGACTCGAGCTACCTAGGCTCAGTGCAACTCGAGGCCTGATCTTTATAAATAAAATGGCGTCGTTTAGTTGAAAATAATGTCATTTTTGCATTTTTTATATTTAAAAAAATTTGAGCCAAGTCGACCAAACTCAAGCCCACTGTCTCATGCCTAAGTTCAGCTTAACTTGTTATCATCCTTAATTATAAGTAGGGTTAGCAAAAATCGGTTTCAAACCAAACCAGTTATGGACAATTTAGACAAAGGTAAAAATTTCATGAACCTAAATTGGTTTGAAACTATTTTTTTTAATCCAAGCTGACCCAGAGCCGAACCGGATTGGAAAACACCCAACTTGGTTGGAAATCGATTTGTTTGATTTTAACTAATAGCAAAGGGTCATTAAATTGCATCATCTTCTTCCCATCTCTTTTTTCTGTAAAACTAACCAAAAAAATTATATCAAAGAAAGATAAATTATGGTTGTTTAGCTGAAGTTCAAACCAACCATACAAAAGGTAAGCCTACAATCAAATTCAAAAAAACAAAAATACAACCACCAAATTCAAAGTCTCCAACAAAATTATACAAGAAGCCACAAAGGTACAAATAATACACCAAATCCAAAACCAGTAAAACACGTTGTTCATACTACAAATTCAAACCAAATAAAACATGCAAGAAATAACAAATCATTTTTCATTAAACTCTTCATGTCCCAAAGACTCTATGATATGAGAAAAAAAAGATAACACAAGTTAGCTAACATGTATATAACAATCAAAACTTAATACAATAAATTAGAATAAAGTAATGATTTTTTTGAACCAATGAATTTTTTGCCTTTTTTAAATTCGAATCGGACAATTTTAATCAGTTTTAGATGTTCGGTGCTGACTAATTTTGAAAATTCGGACATTTTGTCCGATTAGGTCTACCCGGATCAAGATTTGATTTTAATTCGGATAAAAATCGATCAATCTAGTTTAAATTCGGTCAAAACAATTCTAACCCGTATCTATTTTTTTTTTAATCGAATAGAGTTGAGTTATCGGTTCGAAAATTTTGCCAGGCATAATTATAAGAAATATTATCTGACATATAGATAAATACAGAATCTTTCAAAAATCATATAAATCATTAATGAAATCATTTATTTAAGTTTGAGTATGTTTGACAGACTTCTCGAAGAAACTCGTTTCCTTCTCCATATGTTTGGCTGGTCAGAGATATTTATCAGAAAACCCTTTAAATTGTTTATTATGAGTGGTGAAATTATTGGTAACGCATTTTTGTAATGCTATTTTGTTGTACGATTGGTGGAATAGTTAAATATCTTTTTATTCGTTCTTTATAAAAACAGGTTAAAAGACTTTTTCTTAACTCTCAAGAGCAATTAATTATGTAAAAGAAACAAATTTTTTTAAAGAAATTCTTAAACCTATGAAATATTTTCAAATCTAAATAAGTGGTTTAATATATATATATATATATATATATATATATATGTTAGATAATATTTCTTAAACAAAAAGTAATTATTAATAAGGATGGAGATTGGAGAGTGTAATTGTAACCATATTGTTAGAATATTATATATATATATCTTTTATTTTATTTTGACATTTTAATTGGACATATAGGATATAAATTGTAAGAATTCTACATTACATTGGAGTCAATTATTATCATGTTGATATTGGAATTATGGTGTTAATGCTTGGAAGAAAACAGAAGGTTGTGAGTGTTGCGTTTTTGTGTTTCAGATGTTACTATTGCAGTAAAAGAATTAATAAAGCTGTTGAAGTGGTGGTGTTGTTGTGGGGCTCTTATTGGTTGATAGATTGCATCAATGGCAGAATCTCAACAGTGCTTGTTGCCCACATCTTCTTTCTACAGTAGAAGTCCAATGGCCAACGTATGTGCTGGGTGTGCGTTAAGCGTTAATAAACAAAAAATACAGTGTTTGGTAGTAGGTTATGCAGATAGCTGAAAAACGTGTCTTTTGAAAGATATATGCTATGGTATAGTGAGTTGGTGATGAGGTATTAGTGTTGCATACGTTCCTTTTTATTTAAGAAAATTGAAGTGAGTGGAATTAATTGTTTAATGCTAGAGTGAGTGTGGCAGTGTGTATCTTGGAACATAGTTGAATGACGTTGGGTGTGATTGGAGCCACGGTGAAATTGATTTATGAGTAAGGGTTAATGTTGCAGACGTTTTAATTATTATTGAATGTATTGAAGTGAATCGTGGGTGTTCAAAAGAATCGTGGTTGAGAGTGTGAGTTGATGAAGCAGTGAAGTCATCTACGCAAAGTGGGCACTAATGATAAATTGACGAAACACTGTGACATATTTTTGTAAAGAAAGAATCATCTATGGTGAAGAGTTTCAGCTGGATTATTTCAAGAAGATAAAACCATAGTGAAGTCTTTCTTTTATCTCAAGTATTTTGCTGTTCAGTTCTTAATTAATTAAGTACTTAAGTTATTTTTATTGATTGTTTTTGAGTGAAAGTAGTTAAAAAATTCTCTATCGAGATTAACACAAGTCGGTCATATTATCATATGTGAAAATCTTTCATGGATAGTGAAATCGAGAGATAGTGTCAAGGATGAGTGGTGTAGGCTCAGTAAAACCTTGAGTAAACCTATTGTATTTTAGTGAAAGATTTAATCTGGATGAAGACCCTGTATATGTAAGCAAGAAGTGTCAAATTGCATTATTAAATTTCTGATAATTTTATTATTTTATTCTTACTTAATTTTATTTTATTCGTACCAAATAATTTACAAAAAATTTGCGAAATATTTAACAATTTCGATTTTTCACATATGCTAAAGCTTTACGATGTAAAACAGAAGAGGGAAGCGAAAGTCTTCATACAAAATGGAACATTTTAGTGGGGGTTTGCTGTAACCATAGGTTCTGGATTTGCGCGATCATTACTTGCCGACAATTTGATCAATCAAACGAGTACAGTAACTCTGTGTCTGCAGCCCAGTTGTTACGCATGCTGCGTCCGAGAGTGACCAGAGGGACTAGCAGGAGAGGACAGGAGAGGACATGATGGACTCTTGATTAGGTTTTGTAGGCTTCAAATATCTTTCAATTATTTCACCGAAATTTTAGTAACCTGGAGGAAAAAGAGGTGAAGATGTTTCCTTAAACTTGAAATCTCGTGTTTAAGAGTATTTTTAATATGCTCGAGATTCTTAAACTAATGGCTGTTATATTAAAGGTTAAAAGATATAGTTATCTCTTGATTTAAAATTTTTTTAAAAAACACTTTTAATTTAAAAAAACTCTTGAACTTTGATTAAGAATAACATAAAATAGTATATTGTAAATATTATACACGGATTTAATTAGTTCACCTTAAATTTTAAAATATGTCAAATAATTATGTAATTATTATTTGATTAATTCAAGTATGATGTTTTGTTATTATTTTTTTGTTGAAGTTTAAAATAAAAGAATTTTTTGAAAATTTAAAATTATAAAGATTTTTTATTTTAAAAATTAAAAAATTTAAACTTTTAAACTATAAGTAATTATCAATTACTTTAATCAAAATTATTATTTAATTTTAATGTTATTAAATATTACTAAATTAAACACGATTGGTTTAAGTCTATCGATATATTAGTTATGTCTTATCAAGCTAGCTGTCTTCCACTTTGTTGCGTACGCTTACTCTTTCTGTAATCTCTCCTTGATCCACCATGGTCAGGTAATAATGAAACAGGGTTGGTTTTAAGGAAAGACAACTTCACTCCCTATTTAAGGCTTTAATTGATGTTGACAGTGGATTTCTAGTGATATCAATTCAATTCAGGCACAGAAGAACATGACATGGCAATGAGTTGTGCCTCCAATCTGCGTTTCTGTACGTTGGGATGCTCCTTTTTTGCCAGGTCATATGCATTATTAGAGAACCGGGACCGATAAAAGAATCTTTCAAACACTAATGAATGATAATAATTTCAATCCAATTCGGATGCTTTATGTATCGCAGCGGGTTCATACTGATACTGGTGTTCTTGTTGTCGCTGTCATTATGCTTTACATATTGCAGCGGGTTCCTACTTTGCACTCAAAAGGTGAAATCGATCACTTTAAGCGCTTTCATACCCTGGCTTGATAGAATACTGAAGAGGTAAATTATAGTTTAATTTTACTCAATTTTTTAAAGAGAGAGTCCCGAATTTGGTGTGTACAAGAAGTCACTACATTGAATGAAATTTCTATACTGTCATTGCCGGAACTCGAACTTGAAAACTTACACTCAACAACCTCTCTAAAAATCAGTTGAGCTACCCGTGCACTCAACAACCTGCTGCAGCGGGTTCATACTGATACTGCTATTCTTGTTGTTGCTGTCATTCATCTGCATCATATAAGATTGCGTTCATGCCAAGAAATGAATCCAAAAATCTTAAATGTTTATCCAGCCATAGGTTTCTGAACAAAATTAAATTATTTGGTGTGTTTATCAATTTAAAAGTTATTAATTTTAAGTAATGAGAAGATAAAAAGACTATAGTTCACTTAATGAATTAAAAAATAATAAATTAAAAATAAAGACACATTATAATTAAAATTTATAAGAATCACTTAATTCTTAATTACTAAATTTTGTTATTTATAAATTATTTTGTGCATTAGAGTATTTAATGCACACCATTGCGGTTATGGTTTTAAATTAAATCTCCTTAATTTGTTATAATAATAAGATCCGGTAATGCATACAAACCCTTAACTCAGTAACATCCCCACCTCCCGAAGTCTGGACTGTAGAGAGGTTCAGCGTTCCAAGTCATAAAAAAAGACTAAATCAGTATTATCATATGTTCACCATATAATTTAATGATAAATAACAGTTGTTCTAAATTATAACTGAATACTTTATCATTTTAATACTTTTTAATACTTTTTAATTTAGTTTTTAATTATTCAATTTGTTTAATAATTGTTATTGTTAAAAATTAATTGTTTATTAATTAATTAATCAATTTTTATAAATTATGTTTTATAAAAATATATAAAACATAATATTTGAAGTTTGATTAAATTTTGGAATGTACATAATAATCTGTTAATTATGTTATTCAAAGAAAATTAAATAATAAATTTGAATCAATTGATGAATGATTAATTTAATTGATAACTTTTTCTATAATTTCAATTATAGGCCCTTGAAAAGTCCTCCTACCAGGCCTATGCAATTTCTTTTTTCTCTTGCTAATCTTTTGCTTTATACGAGAAGGAGACGTATAGTAAGAAATGGATTATTTAATTTATTAGAAAATGACAACAAAAGCAAGTAATCATTTGAAATTTCATGCATCACGAGGATATGTGGGGTTACTATTTGACTATGCAGGATTTCATAAGTACGGAGAGGGGTCCATTATATATGCAGCGCAGAACATACAAACAGAAAGGGACACTACGTTTAAAGGTATATTATTGAAAAGGGCAATGCAATGGAAAGTAGCGGTTTTCGTATGTCCATTGAAGGGACCATTAGAAAAATACAAGACATCACCTAAACAGTTGAAACACCAAAACCACAGATCTTTTTCATTGCATGCTTCTTCGTAGGGCAAGTGATAGTTAACAGTCCTGTAGTACATTCATGTTCCTGGATTGAGTCGACCCATTGCTAAGTTTTGGATTTTGGGATAAGTATAGTATCCCTTGATTTTAGATCTTTGAAACAACTTCATCTGGAATCTGGATATTGGGAATGAAATTTTCCAAAATTGGGTCTAAAGAAGGTGGCCTAAATGGTGATGAGAGTTTGCAATTTATAAACACTAAGTGAGTGATCAATGAGCAATAGAAATATGTCTGAATCTACAGGTTTCACTTGAATTAAGTTTATCATTCAGCTATGAGTGAGTGATTAACTAGTTAAGCAATTTATTCAGAATATATAATTTTTATAATTATTTAAAAAGTAAAATTTTTAAATTTTGATGAAATGAAAACTTTCAATCTTTGAAAAAGTAACAAATATATAGTAATATAAAAATTTAAGATAGATCTATGCTACCTTTATTTGTATGATTCCTAAGAGTGCCAATGTTATTTCTATCAATGATTTTTGTCTTATTTCTTGCTATAACACTATTTACAAAGTGTTATATAAGTTGATAGCCAACTGATTAAAAGTTCCACTTCAACATCTTATACACAAATTTCAAGGTGCTTTCATTTGTGGTAGAAGTATCTTTTTTTTAGATTACATTAAGTATCTCAGTTTAGCCGGACTAATCTTAAGCCCCTAAGACCCCACCCCAAGAACCCTAGAGGATGTAAATCTGGAACCCCAAGATCCCTCAGATTCCTACGTAGCCTGTATACACTTCTGCGCATAAGGAGTCGTCACATACTTGATTAGTCAACTGCTGATTGATCGCTGGTCTTGCTCAACATCAGGTTCCCAGCAGCCCTCGGGTTCTCTAGTAACTTCAACTCTCACACTGTCGCTGAAAGCGACACGTTCGTAATTGATCAGATTAAGGAGTTTTGCCCAGGGGGCTAGAGAATCATCAACAGGAAAACTTCCCATTTCCTCTCCTTTTGCGTGACTCGAACTCAAGACCTCCTGTAGGGGAGAGCCTTAAGTGAGGAGTTTACACCATTTAAGCCATTTTTCGTTGTTTGGTAGAAGTATCTTTAACAATATTTTTACTGGTTCAAGAGCTCACGAAGGACTACAATTCTAACAAACATATCAATAGTCATGCAATTAAAGTGAACTTTTCTAAGGCGTTTGACAGCTTAAATTGGAACTTTTTACTGTGCAGTCTACAATGGTTTGGTTTCCTTAGGAAATTCATTCACTAAATTAAAGTTTGTATCTCTACTTGCCCTTACAGAGTTCTCATTAATGGTGTCCCAAGCCGTAAGTTCAATGGCTCTAATGGGATCAGACAAGGTGACTCAATGTCACCTTATTTGTTTGCAATTTTCATTCAGATTCTCGATAGAATCATTGTACAAAATATCTCTAATAACCCTAGTTTCCGATTTCACTACAAATACAAGGACTTCCATCTTAGTCATATAAGTTTTACAGATAACCTTATGTTGTTTTGTGGAGCACATCACACTTTCATATCTATTCTTCATGAATTTCTTTAGGAATTCTACAAAATATCTAGACTTAGTGTCAACTTGCTGAAAAATAAGATTTACTTTTCCTCTCATGTTATTAATGTTGAAAGGTTAAGAAATATATGTGGATTGACTGTTCTGAAGTTCATTGACTACCTTCCTTTATTGGAGAACTTCAAAAGGGAAATCAATGCCAGGCAGAATAAAGCACCCTCTCAGGCTGGCAGGGTTTAACTCATCATATTTGTTTTAACAAATCTTTGCACTCATTAAAGCTTACATATTTTTCTTCCAAAGAATATTAATAAGGAGATGGAGAAATTGTAACATACCACTACCATAGAGCATATGAGGGCATTTAAGAACATACCATATGAAAATGCCATGTTAGAACAATCACATCAACTTATTATAGTGTCATACAGAACATAAGTATTTCCAAAGATCAAAACTCCTCATTTCATTCACAAAATGAAACTTACTTACATTGTCACTACATTTCATAATCCATATATTTACATTACCAAAAACATATGAGAGTTTTCTATTCTTTTACATAATTTTCTACATGAAATGAGAAAAGTAAATAAACACAATCTACTGGACTTCGCAAGCATTAGTTGACCATACCTTTGAGCCATTTCTTGTTTCCAAAATTGACAGTACTAAACTTCTATTAGTTTGCCTTAAGAGCTAAGTCTCCTTTGTACCTGAAAATCGACATTGCAATTTTGATAAATTTTCGAATTCAGTGAGTGAACCATCATCGATGTGCTCACTCATATAAAAACACAAGGACAATTTATAATCCAATTCATAAGCAAATCATATAATCCAATATTGGATGTTTTCAACAAGTATAACTTGTATACAATATTTCACATCACTATTTCAAAACAATCCAACAATTCAATTCAAACATCCATATGATACATATTAAGTTGTATATACAAATGCATATGTGACTCCATTCACTTTCACTTTGTTGTGACTGAGCGTCTATTTACTACCCCCTATCCGTTGTGGATACTGGGCTCATTTCATGTACTGTCCCATATCTATAGTGGATATCGAGCTTATTAATAACTGAGCATGTGGCTTTTTTTGCATATTCCTGAGCTTTAAGCTCTTTTTCACACGAGCCACTCCAGTCACAACTCCTTTGTCCGATCATACATTTCAATGTAATGCATCATTTCATATGTCATATTTCATTACCTTTTATTCCTGTGAGCTTCTGTCACATGTACCAAATTCATTGGATCTAAGTCCGGGAATTCACATTCAATTGCTCACGCATTGCATATTCCTTCCAGAATTTCACATTCAATTGTTCTCACATTTCATATTTAGCATACATATTAGATAGAAACGTATATAATTAAGTTTACACAATTTCCATATTCACATACAATTAGAAAGCACTTCTAATATAATCTCGAATATTGAACTCTTTGGATCATCAATGTCCGGAATTATCACAATCATATCAATAACAGTTCAATATCTAAAGATTAATCGAAAACAATTCAGTTATAGTGAGAAAACATCTAGGTTAACTCACAGTACGCTCCAGAAAAGCTATTGCCTTAATGATCTGACAATGTCTGGATGCTGACGATCAACTTGTGCGTCTATAGTTAAGCAATATACACATAGTTCATGATCACTAATTTGTTTAATCATATGAATACACAATCATGTGTATGTATATGTGTCATGTTCGATGCATGCTAAATTATCCTTTCTCAGGTATGTATCCTTAATCATGAGTCTTGACCATTCAAACATCACAACTTGTACATATCTAGTTTGTAATTAGGTTTATACTTTAGGTAAACTTGATTATTCTAAATTCATCAATCATACATTTACTAACCCTTTTCTAGCATTATATATGTTCACACAATTCCCAATTCTCATTCATTCATTCCAAATGCATTATTTATATTCTTTAGATCACATTTATATTCATAAGAACACCTTCATTCCTTTAACACTCATAAATTCTAAATTTAGATACATTGATATCAAACAATCCTTTCCTTAAGTTATAACATTATTTAACAACCTAAACTTATCAAACACTTAACTAACTTATCCAACATCAAATTAGGTTTATTTTAAGCCTTAATCAAGTCCAAATGCACCAAAGTAAATTGACTTATCCTTAGTTAATTCAATAATCACACAAAATAACATTTTCTTCACTTTAACGTATTTCCCATGATCATGTATGCAGTTCCCACGATCGTGGGATGAGTGAATGAAAGTTCACCATCCAATTCATTCAATTTTTTTCCATATCTTAACATCTTAATACCAAATTCAAAACATCATCTTAATAGTCCATTAAATATACCTCAATTATACCTTAATTATACTCCAATTCTTCATTAATTTCATCTCCAATTCTAACTCAAAATTATTCAATTGACAGCGCATAAACTAATGTCTTTCATGCATCAAAAATCAAAATAGAAACTATCATTCACTATTATACATGTAGTCCTAGTTCTTTTCCTTTTCAAGAACACTACTTTAGCACCTTTCTTTGGCATAAATTCACCTTCATTATACTTCAAATCTCAATCTAATTCATCCATATTGCAACCTATAACCCATGTTTTTATACATCAAGAACAAAGTATAAAAGTATCCAAGTTCATCCAACATATTCCAACACACTTCATCATTAACATCATATACAATCCATCCCAATTCAATCATCACTATCATTCTATCAAAACATGTCATAAAGATCATATTTTTGCTTGCTTGTTAAGTTTAAATTCTACCTCAATACATCAGGTTAACCTAGCCCTCCACGCAAGCAAATTCAAGGTGAAAATAAGTTGGTTTTCGGCAAGGATAAAAGACAACAAGAGTCTGGTTTTTTAGTTATCTTGAGAAGGGTAAAAGTATATTTGGTGTGGAAATTTAAGTCTTTGTCTCAATTGCACTGTATACTCCATTTGGAAGGAAAGGAACTTAAGGATTTTCATAAACTCTAAACCTGATAAATATGTTCTTGCTCATAAAGTAAGTTGTCAGATTAAAGAAATGAAAGTGGCTCACAACCTCATACAAAAATTGAGCTCTTCTTTCAGAAGAAGATGAAACTTAGATTGAATAGTTTTTGTCTTTAAGTAGTCTCATGACTTAACACATAATGTTATTTTAGTTGAAACCTTACTACCTTTTGTCTATTTCATCGCTTTGCATTGTAATTTTCTAGCTACCCTTTAGGGCCTGTAGATGAAATTATTTCTTATTTAAAAAACATTTTAATATTTATCTTTATTTAAAATTTCAGAAAATAATGAATATTTTTAATTTTTTAAATAGTGATCTATGAATTATTTTAAAATAATAATTAAAAAATTATTTTATTTGATAAATATATAGATAAATTGAAATTCGACCATATCAATGCCAATTATATGGGCCCTCAAACTAATACTATTTAACCAACAAACATCACCAATCACGCCAACTTTTCCAGAGATCTATCTATCTTGCTATATCTTAGCATTAATTTAAACTTATTTATATTTTTCATTTTTATAGAAGAATTGATTACCTACATCAAGATCTCTAAGTTCTATTGCACTATTGTTATATAAACTCAATGTAATTTGAATTTCATTCAAAAGTCTTTGATAGTAAGTACAATTAATTTTTATATCATCAGTAGTAAGAGATTATTTCAAATTATAGCATCTTCTATAAACTAAAATGATAATTAGATATACTCGTACATTTTCTTTTGTAAAATTATTAAAATTACAAACAAAAAGTTCATATTATTACAGGGAGTTTTCAGAAAACTAGGGATGGATAACTTTAATTACAGTGTTAAAAATTAGGTGAAGTATCTCCGTCGGATTCTAATGCAAAAAGAAGCATATACCGTCAATCATTATCCCTATATTAATTGCAGTTTGTACACTAGTGGCCGACACCTTGTCATTATATGGTAAAAGAATAGAAATGTTCAAATCGGTCGACTGAAGTAGCACGTGACTGAGTGAAAAAAGGTCCCAGTATGGCTTTGTCTCTTTGCAAAGGCAACCACACACACGCACAGGGAAAAGGATAAATGGTATTGGTGAGAGAGCCTGACCACATGCAAAGCTCGCAGCAGTAGCCACCATAGCCAATCACGGGTGGGCACTACATATTAAAAGATGTCTTCGTTCTAATTCAAAGCGTTATCTTCTTTATTCTCTTGTACTGCAGTGTAAATTCAGAGTGTTTTCCACGTTGAAATGAATAGTAGAGAATAGCATTCCCGACGTCCCTGTCAAGTAGTCTGATGCTGGGGTTGAGCCTATATGTCTATCCATTCAACTTCAGGATTAAATCGTCTGTTCTATTAATTAGTTATGTCAATTATTCTCGTTCAAACATTTATATAAAACATATATAAATATATGCACAAAATTAAAAAATTTGAAATAGAGGATTTCGTGTGTTCAACTTCTTTTATCACCGCTGCGTGACTCGAAGTTCAAACATGAGTCCAATAAAGTTCTAGATTCCAATGCAACGATATGATGATCGATGTGATTTTGGTCAATCTAATCGAATTATTTCAAATTGGGTTTAATCATTGAGTTTGAATTATGAATGTAATAAAAAAATCTTTTTAATTTTAAAAATAATTTTATTTTTGAATTATGAATATAATTTAACATTCTTTGAATTCGTAAATCTGAACTTCGTATAATAGCGAGAATTTACAGATTTTCACGTATATTGTCTCTGAAGTTAATGGTAAAAACTGGTCACTGACGAGTTTTCTCATTACTGTAAGTAATTTCTTGTCTTATTCTCTTAATATTAATATCTAATTCTTTATTGTTATTATTACTATTATTATTATTATCATTTTTTACTCTTCATTTGCATAACAAATCATTTTGAAAAATCAAGTTCTAAGTAACTCCTCAATATTTTCCCTTTTCTTTCTTGGGTTTTTCTTATTTCGGGATATACGTAAATTGGTAATTCAACGAAGAGTCTAACCTTACATTTGTTTGCCTTGCAACTCCTGTTTTTTTTAGATGATATTCGTGTTTTGATATGCAAGCTGAATGGTTCATGGTTGTGCTTTTCACTTTTCACGATCTAGTTATTTTTTAAATATTATCTTGACTATAGTTTTCATTACATCTGTCACTATATTTTTCTTTAGATCAATATTAACGTTTGACATCATACTCTTAAATGCTATTCAAAATTTATTGGGTTTGGTAAGGACTTATTATTGTTCTTGCAAACAAAACTTCTAAATTTGTTGACCATTATTGGAAAAGAATAAATCTTTTTTTTTTACAACGAGATCTCATTTCTGTTGGTAGCTTAGATTTGATCTATATGGTCGATCTTCAATCCTCTTTCAGACATTTTCTCGTTTGACTTTTGAAAAACTGTGTTTTGCTTTATACTTTTGTAGATTCAAGGTTAGTCCCACAACGGAGGAAATTATGGTGAACGATACTATGATAAAATTATATAGAGTTGGTTTGTGACATCATAAATAGATCGAATCAGATTGGTTGTTTCCCTTTTTTGATTAATTGGTATCACATAAATTTTTGCTTCTATATTAGACATACTTGTGATTAATTTCAGATTATGTTTGCTCATGGTTGATTTATTACCCTTTAGGTTTTGGATTTCAATTTTTAGTCTTCATTAATCCATTAAAAGTTTTAAGCTCTTTTTTGTTTAAAATTTTCAAAATTCTGCTGAAACCTAGTTGCTATTAGTGGTTCACATTTTGGACCATCAAATTTTGATTCACTTGCAGTTGTGTGTACTTGTGATTTTTACTTCCATTTATTGCAGTGCCCATTTTGGGATTTAATATCAATCTTTGTTCTCTTTCTCGAATAATAATATAATCATTTAGGAAATTGTTGGGCTTGTCTTCTATAACTTGTGTTGGGCTTTAGGGTATGAGTAGTGACTTTGACTTTTGATGATAGAACGAGGGTTAGTACTTCGGTGAGTTTTGAGTCTAGGCGTAAAGAAGATTTTGACAGACTACGGACAGATTCTTGGAACATCGGGACCCTTACAGGGAATTCTTTAAAAATAGTGGAGATTTTAGACAAATATAAAACTCATATAGTGTGCATCCAAGAGATAAAGTGGACAAGAGATAAAGAGAAAGAGATTAATAGATTCAAACTTTATTATTCGGGGTGTTCGAGAAGACATAATGAACTAAGTATCTTAGTGGTTAAGGAACTCATACATCATGTTGTAGGGGTAAAGAGAACTAACGATATGATTATGTCCTTAAAGATTGTGGGGAGAGGTGTTGTTTTCAATGTGATGTGTACTCATGCACCTCAAGCAGGGCTGAATAAACAACATAGGCGTCAAATCTGGCTTCTGGGAAAAGCTAGATGAGGTGATTTAGCAGACCCCTTGATGAGAGAGTTATGCTAGGAGGACTCTTTAATGGTCATATAGGGGCAACCTCAGATAGATATTCATGGACTCATTGAGGTTTTGGGTAGGTGATAAGAATGATAGTTGGACTGCTTTGTTAGATCTCACAGTAGCCTTTGAGTTGGTGATAGCCAACCTTTTTCTCAAGAAAAATGAGGAGCATCTATTGATGTCTAAAAGCAAAACCCCGAAAACTCAAATTGTTTATTTCTTCACAAGATAGAATGATCGACCTAGTTGCAAAGATTGCAAAGTAATATCAAACGCTTGCTTGTCAATTCAGCATGGACTGTTAATTTTGGATCCTATAATTAAGGATTCGAGGAAGAAAAGAAGTCTTAAGAGGTGTACTAGAGTTAAATAGTAGAATCTGAAAGGCGATACTGTGGAACAACTTAGGGATAGAGTAATATATGAAGGAGAATAAAAATTGGAAGGAGATACTAATCAAATATAGAAGAGAGTAGCAACTCTTTTAAGGAATACAACTAAAGAAATCTTGGGCGTTTCTAAAAAGTCTAGGGATAGTAAGATGGAGTCTTGGTGGTAGAATGAAGATGTACAAGAAAAGATTAAGATGAAGAAAGATGCCTATAAAGCCCTATTGGATAGCACTATATAGGTAAAGAGACTAGTTAATAGAGAAAGTTATAAATTGACGAAGAAAGAGGCGAAAAAGATAATCTCAAAAGCTAAAAACAAAGCTTACGAGAAATTATACCAATAATTGAAAACTAAAGATGGAGAAAAGGATATTTTTAAGTTAGTGAGAGCTAGAGAATATAAAGCGAAAGTCTTAGATCAAGTTCGTGCTATAAAAGGTGAAGCAAAGCGGGTGCTCGTGGCTGAAAATGACATCAAGAGAAGATGTCAAAGATACTTTTGTAGCCTTTTTAATGAAGACGTAGAGGACAACATCTCTTTAGGTGATCTTAGCATGTCTGAGAAGTATTGTAACTTGTTATCGGTAGATTATAAGGGAAAAAACTAAAAGGATTTTGAGGGAGATGAATAGTGAAAGCGAGTAGGCTGATGAGATACCCATAGAGATGTGGAAGAGTCTAAGCAAATAGGGTCTTACTTGGCTAGTCAAGCTTTTTAATGTAATCCTTAAGTCTACAAAAATGTCAGATAAATGGAGACTTAGTATGCTAATTACTTTATACAAGAATAAAGGGGACATCTAAAGCTGTAACAACTATAGAGGTATCAAACTGCTTGGTCACATCATGAAGTTATGAGAAAAGGTGATTAAGAAAAGAATGAGAAAGGATGTTCCTATCTTAGAGAACCAGTTTGGCTTCATATCAAGAAGATCCATGACATAAGTTTTACATCTCCTTAAAAGATTAATGAAATATTAAAGGGAAAGGCAACGTAACCTAGACATGGAAGGGTATCTAGGAAAATCATGTGAACATATTTAAAAGTTAAGAGAGTTCCTATGACCTATATACAGGTTATTAAGTATACGTATGCAGGTGTAAAGACTAAAGTAACGACAATAAGAGGAGATGCAAAGAATTTTTCTATCGATATTGAAATACACCAACTCCGCATTGAGCCATTTTTTGTTTGCAGTAGTAATGGATGAGATCACCAAGAATATTTAAGAGGATATGCCTTGATGTATGTTGTCTGCTAATAACATTGTTTTGGTGGATAAAATAAAAGAGAGTGTTAATGCCAAGCTAAAACTTTGAAGGAATATGTTAGAGTCAAAGGGCTTTAAACTAAGTAAGACTAAAACTAAGTAATTAAAGTATAAATTTTCGGGCCATAGGGTGGTTTTTGATGTAGAGACAAAGATTGGTTCAGGATTTATACTACAAAAGAGTATTTTAATTTTCCAGCATCTATCATCCAAAGCAATAAAGAGATTAATGAAGATATAGCTCACCGTATCAAATCAGGGTGACTTAAATAGAAAAGTGCATTAGGAGTTTTATATGACAAGAAGATACCACTCAAGCTCAAAAGTAAATTCTGTCGTTTAGGAAGTAGGCCAATTATGCTCTACGGGGTAGAGTATTAACCTATCAAATAAGTGCATATATAAGTTAACGGTGACGAAAATGAGAATGCTCCGTTAGAAGTGCAACCTTACTAGAAGATATAAAGCTAGGAATGCAATGATAAGAGACAAACTAAAGGTGGCTAATATTTAACCTAAATATTTAATGTAGTATTTTCCTCTTAATTAGTTAGCCTAAATATTTTCCTACTTACCCTGAATATTTTCTTATGACGACTTGTTGAATTTATTTATTAATGTATCTTCTTTCTTGTTTATCTATTTATTTACTTATTTTACCTTTTATTTTGGCTCTTTACCTTGTTCTATATTTATTATATTACTTATTTTAATATTTTATTTATACAAATTTATTATTATTATTATTATTATTATTATTATCATCTTCTTTTAAGTCTAGTTTTTATTTTCATATTTTAGTATATATATTTATGCGTATGTGTGTGTGTGCATATATATATATATTTGTCATATGGGTCTATAAAAAATAGTAGATATTTCTCTACTAGTTAGGGATAAAGTTGAGTACTACAAGATTTATCCAGATCTCGCGTATTCTTAGAACTTTCGCTGAATTGTTGTATTGTAAATTCGAATATAAACTATCTCACCTCCCTACAAGGATGAAGGACCTGCATTTTGTGTGTAAAAGTTGACATGAGAACAAGGGATTTTCTTGAACATGATGGATTTAAATTGCAGTTAAATGTTTAATACGTTTCACGATTTTGAATGCCATAAAATAAAAAGAGGAAGAAAAAAGAAGAAGAAGACAGGTTGTTTTTATACTGTTATCTATAGTTTGTTTAAATGAAAAACGATATGATATGTTATTATTGACCTTTGGAAGCTAGCAGCTCAAGTTGTAAGAAAGGATTCTCTTAGCAATTTCTAGTAATTGAGTTTTTGTTAAAGAAAAAATTGAACTCAATACTTTTTGGTTAAAGTCACGTAAAATATTATTTAATTTTAAATTATCAAATTATCAAATACCTTATTTAAAATATATTTTTACATAGTATATATTTAATAATTCATTTAATGTAGTTTAAAAATCAATGGTTATAATCTAATTTTCTATAAAGTTGTCTTAAAACGAAAAATGCATCAGGAGTTTTATATAACAAGAAGATACTACTCAAGCTCAAAGGTAAATTATGTTATTTAGTGATTAGGCTGACTATGCTCTATGAGACAGAGTATTGACCTAAGAAGAACTGAGGGGAGGCGATCAAAAGTGATATAACTCTGTTGGAACTTACTAAATACATAACCCTCAATTGAAAACTTTGATGTATTAGGATATGAATAAAGAATCTCACATAGAGAGGTCCTTATAGTTCTCATAAATCTTTTAAACATATTTTTTTGAATCTTATGTCTTGTATTTAACCTAAATATTTAATGTAGTATTTTCCTTTTAATTAGGTATCCTAAATATTTTCCTGCTTACCCTGAATATTTTTTATGATGACTTGTTGAATTTATTTATTAACATATCTTCTTTCTTGTTTATGTATTTATTTACTTATTTTATCTTTTATTTGACTCTTTACCTTATTCTATATTTATTATATTACTTATTTTAATATTTTTATTTATACAATTTTTTTTTATTATTACTATTGTTATTATCTTTTAGGTCTATTCTTTATTTTAATATTTTAGTATGTATATATGTGCATGTGTGTGTATATATATATTTACCATGTAGGTCTATCAAAAAAAGTAGAGATTTCTCTACTAGTTAAGAATAAAGTTGAGTACTACAAGACCTATCCTACGTATCAGTGGAACTTTTTGTTGTATTGTAAATTTGAATATAAACTATCTCACCTTCCTACAAGGATGAAGGACTTGCATGTTGTGTGTAAAAGTTGACGTGATAACAAGGGATTCTCTTTAACATGATGGATTTAAATTGCAGTTAAATGTTTAATACGTGTCACGATTTTGAATGCCATAAAATAAAAAGAGGAAGAAAAAAGAGGAAGACAGCTTGTTTTTATACTGTTATCTATAGTTTGTTTAAAAGAAAAACGATATGATATGTTATTATTGATCTTTGGAAGCTAGCAGCTCAAGTAGTAAGAAAGGATTCTCACAACAATTTCTAGTAATTGAGTTTTTGTTAAAGAAAAAATTGAACTCAATACATTTTGGTTAAAGTCACGTAAAATATTATTTAATTTTAAATTATTAAATTATCAAATACCTTATTTAAAATATATATTTTACATATTATATATATTTAATAATTCATTTAATGTAGTCTTAAAACCATTGAATTAAATGAAAATCAATTATCATATCCCTACGTATCCGGTGGTTGCATGTTTTATGAATTATATATTTTAAAAAATCAACGAATGATTGAGCATTGGTCTATAAAAAATGCAGCTGCGTTGCATGCATGATCAGTAGCATTGCTTCAAGTGAAGCAACAATGGCCACCCTCACTCTCTCTAAACTCTTCATCCTTCTCCTACTCAACTTAGGAACTTTGCTCGCATCTCCGGATTGTGAGGAGTGCCCATACCCAACTCCTCCTCCCAAAGTCAAACCGCCGGTGAAATATCCACCAAAACATCCACCGTATGTTAAACCACCGCCGCATTATCATCCACCCAAACACCCCATTGTACCCTATAAACCCTTCCCTCCTCCGGTTCATCCCAGACCTCCCATCATAGTACATCCTCCACATAAACCATATCCTCCGGCAGTAAAGCCTCCACCTACTGCTCCATGTCCTCCTCCGATGAAACCACCAAAACCTCCTGTAAAGCCACCAAAACCACCGATGCTTCCACCACCGAAGCCTCCTGTAAAGCCACCGAAGCCACCTGTTAAACCACCAAAACCGCCGATGCTTCCACCACCGAAGCCTCCTGTAAAGCCACCAAAGCCACCTGTTGTTAGTCCTCCGATTGTATACCCACCAAAGCCACCAGTTCACCCACCAAAGCCACCAGTTCTTCCACCGAAGCCACCAGTTCACCCACCAAAGCCACCGAAGCCACCAGTTCACCCACCAAAGCCACCGAAGCCACCTGTTGGCCCTCCGATTGTATACCCACCAAAGCCACCGGTTCACCCACCAAAGCCACCAAAGCCACCAGTTCTTCCACCAAAGCCACCTGTTGTTAGTCCTCCGATTGTATACCCACCAAAGCCACCGGTTAGTCCTCCCATCGTATACCCACCGTCACCACCAAAACCACCAGTTATTCCACCGAAGCCACCTGTTAGTCCTCCGATTGTATACCCACCGTCACCACCAAAACCACCAGTTCTTCCACCCAAGCCACCTGTTAGTCCTCCGATTGTATACCCACCGTCACCACCAAAACCACCAGTTCTTCCACCGAAGCCACCTGTTAGTCCTCCGATTGTATACCCACCGTCACCACCAAAGCCACCAGTTCTTCCACCCAAGCCACCTGTTAGTCCTCCGATTGTATACCCACCGTCACCACCAAAACCACCTATTCTTCCACCCAAGCCACCTGTTAGTCCTCCGATTGTATACCCACCGTCACCACCAAAACCTCCTGTTAGCCCTCCCATTGTTTACCCACCAACACCGCCAACTCCATGTCCTCCACCACCAACAAAGCCAGGGGAAGGGACTTGCCCCATTGACACTCTCAAGCTTGGTGCATGTGTTGACGTATTAGGTGGCCTCGTTCACGTTGGAGTCGGGAGTAGTGCTAAAGATGCATGTTGCCCTGTGCTTCAAGGGCTTGTGAACTTGGATGCGGCTGTGTGCCTCTGTACCACCATTAAAGCTAAGCTTCTCAATGTTAACATTGTGATACCTGTTGCTCTTGAGGTTCTCATTGACTGTGGCAAGACTGCGCCTCCTGGTTTCACCTGTCCTGCTTAAGTAAGGTACATAAAACTTGTTTAACATACATAAGATGAAAAGGCTTAGTTACTCCTTATCACTACGTTCTATTTTGCTTAAGTTTATGATATTACTCAAGGTTCAATATACTAACAATTTGTTATTCACTGTCGCAGTGTGCAGTGAAGTTCGAAGAAATAACATGTGTGGGATAAGAAATTGAAGAAGAAGAAGAAGTAGTACTTCCACGAGCTGCTCTGCAGGATGTTGTTCCTCTTTTTTGTTTTGATTTCTTCTTTTTCATCAATTTATAGTTTGAGAAGTAGTACTTAATCAATGTACTTAATCAAAATGCGAGTGCATTGGTCTTCTGTATTAATAAAAACTCTCTTTCTCTCCACACTGAGATAAATAACTTTTTGGCATGTTTTAACATTTAGTGGTGCTTTATGGCTTTACATCTTGGTAATGAATAAGAAATCAAAATAATAGAGAGTGGATTTAATTTGATCAGAAGTCTCTTACATGTTTTACTTTATCCATAACTTGGTTACTAAAAACCACAAAGTAGCAGAAACCCTACAGAAGCAGCATATTGACCCGGTCCCATTGTCTATGCTTGTTTTTGTGTATTGGACATTGGTTGGCATGCACTCCATATAATTTAACTGAGAGGAGAAAATTCCTTGGGCCGTAGCCGGACAAGCTCAAGAGGAAAGTTGGCAGATCGAGCAACGGGAAGTCCTTTGTCCCTCTTCACATGCAAGGAAAAGCGGTAAGTTCGAGAAGAAAAATGACTTGAGAATAGAGAAAATTATGCAGGATCAAAATGACGTAAGACAAATAGAAAAATAATTAATTAATAGTTAAAACTCACAAAAATCAGGAAATATATAGTTTTAGGTCTAAATTTTCGATTTGTTATAAATGGGTATTTTTAAAGTTTAATTATTACAAATTATAGGCTAGAATTTTAAGGTTTGATATATTTGAAATTTGGATTTAATATAACTAAAATTGAGGATTTTGATTACTAGAATTTAGAAAAATTTAGGATATATTATTATTGAAAGGTGATATATGAATTTTTAAGAGAGAAGGGAATTAGAGAGAAAACAGAGCCGAAGATGAGTTCAATATGTTCTTCCTTCCTTTTCTTTTAACAACTACAAGACTTAAATACAAATAATGTAAATAAGGACGTGGATCTACTACACCTACGTTCCCCAATAATAAGCTGGTAATGACCACGTAAGGAAATAACAAACTCATGCAATCTAAACTACAAACCATGCACATACTCTACGTAGACCATTATCAACCCTCTATTTACGTAGTTGTATCAAGTTTGAGTCCAAATTTTCTGTCCAATATATCCCTATCTTATTTTGTCTAACTAAAAAATGTCGTTATTCTTAAATTTTAAACACATTGTTACTTTTGTCAAAATGCATAGACTATTAGTCAAGTCGAACCAGCCGATGTCCTCTGTCGTCTTCTTCGTATTACTTCAGAAATTTCACTCTCTTCTTTTCACCTCCTTTCTACCTTGTAAATTTATCTGAGAAGGATGAAGCATGAATAACATGAAACATTTCTTGTCATTTTATTTGCAACCCTCTCTAATATTGGAGCATGTAAAGCATGCATGACTGTGCAACTGCTGCACGACCATGCAGTGCCATGGGTTTTCAATTTTTATGGAAGAACAATCATAATTTTGAATTAATTAATACAAACGTTAACAAAAAAATAATAATTGAAATTAAGAAATAAATGTAAAAAAGAGTGGATATTATTGAATAAATTTTTTATATTTATTTATTTGTCCATTAACGAATTCAAATGAAAATTAACAAATTACAAAAATACAATATTAATATATTCATTACAAATAAAATTACGATAATGATGATGATTATAATCGATACATGTTTTTCATTTGCAAAGCAATGTTTAACTAGGATTTCCCACCATGTTTGTTTATGCACGTGATCCGATTTTCATATCTTTGAAACTTTATTTTCCTTCTCATAAAGCAAATTAACTTTGTTGGTAAAGATCACAGCAGTTGAAGAAAAATAATATTTTAATGAATGTAATTTGCTGGTAAAGAAGTAGAAGATCACAGTAGGGAAAGAAATGTAATATTTTGACGATTTTCAAGTTTCTTCTCAAATAATTTTTGTTTGTTTTTTTTTTGTTAGTTGTTTTTATTATCATTCCCTCTCTCTGTATCTCTCTCTATCTCTGTGTTTAACCAATTCTTGAGCTTTTTTTTTACCATTCCTCTTTCTCTAATCAATTATTGAGAAATGACTCAGCAGACCAATTGACTACGTTGTCGAGAATGCATCATTTTGTTTGTCTACTCTTATTATTAAATTTAATATGGAGAGACATAAGGTATTTTAGTCGTTGCTTCTGATAGTTGTCAAAATGAATTTGTTATTTATATTTTCCTTACAGTAAGTGTTGAAGATATTTGAAATTCATTGGTATCTAACCTTTTTGTTTCTGTTTTCACATATACGTAAGTGATAATTAATGTATATTATAAAGGTTGAGTTGCTTAATATTGACTTGTGGTTAAGAACTTCTAAAACATATTATTCATTTTATGGGAAGAATTTATCGTGAAACCTTTAATTCTCCAATAACTTTTTCTGTTATAGGAATTAAATATGGTATGCATGGCAAATTAAAAAACGTCCCAGTATTTTCTTAACAATCCTTTTTCGTTGTGTTAATAATTTTATCTGTAAACATTGCAACAATGGTACTTCGTTTCTGAATTTGACGAGTGTAGAAATGGAAGGTAAATATTGGCATTGGGAATGCCAATACTGTCGTTTAGATAATGAAATTGAAAAGGAGCAGTATAAGAATGATATTGGCATTGGGAATGAGAGTAGTAGTATGAATTCAACTGATTTGGTTGGCAATGAGACTCGAAATATGAATTCAACTGATTTGGCTGCCAATGAGACTTGTAATATGAATTCAACTGATTTGGTGAATTCAAATTTTGAGGAGAATTTGAACAAAGTTCACTGATCTATTGCAAGAGAGTTAGTACCGAAAATTGGCATGTAGTTCGAGACGTAAGAAGAAGCTTGTAAATTTTATTTAATTTATGCCAAACATATGAGCTTTGGAATAAGAAGAAGCAAAAGTCACAAAGACAAATATGGTAAATTGATTTGTAGGCTTTTTATTGTAGTGCTAAAGGTAAAAGGATGCTAGATAAAAGAGATTTGTAACACCCACATAATACCCCCTGGAGGATATGTGGATGCCACACAAGACAGTACAAACAATCAAAAAACATTTTACACATGCATTTCAGAATCTCAAATCAACCATACAGTACTTAACATATCATTCATACTGTGCCT
>JANQAP020000065.1:3150233-3164074 GCA_026874005.2 Erythroxylum coriaceum
TTTAAAAACATAATTAAGTCATATGGAATACATGTTCAATGAAACATTCCAACTAGGCTACAATTTGGGGCCTTACAAGATTTGTATGTAAGAGCTCCATGTTCAGAAACAAGATTTGGTTGTAAGGCAAGAATGAAAGTTAAAAGTGTGAAAACTGAAAATTTTCAAGTGATTCAATCTGTCGAGGATCACAATTACTACCGTTCAAGTCTTAACAAAACACATTTGCATAGAAGTTACAAAAAGATATCTTTAGTTACAGCAATGCAAATTGAAATGGCTAATGATGTGGGAATTCCACCAAAAGCATCCAATGGTCTTATGATGAGACAAGCAGGTAGGAGAAATAACGTTGGCTTTATTCCGAAGGATTACAAGAATTATTTAAGATCTAAAAGAACACGAGACATGAAAAAGGGAGATACAGGTGGCATGTTAGAATATTTGTATAAAATGTAGGTTGAAGATCCTAATTTCTTTTATACCATTGAAGTGGATGAAGATGATTTGATAACTAATAAATTTTGGTCAGACGCAAAGATAAGGAATGACTGTTTAGACTTTGGTGATGTTGTTTGCTTCGATACTACTTACAAGAAGAATGGTGAGGGTCATCTACTTGCTTTATTTTTCGGTGTGAACTATCATAAGCAAACAACAGTTTTTGGTGTTGCATTCCTATATAATGAGACTGCTCTTACATTTGAGTGGTTGTTCGACACATTTGGTCGAGCCATGTCTGAGAAAAAGCCTACAACTATTCTTACTTATCAGGATGCCGTGATCGCAAAGGCATTAGCTTCAAGATGGCCTGAAATTCATCATCAATTGTGCATCTGACACATTTATCAAAATGCTGCAATTCATTTGAGTGATGTTTTTTCTCAGTTTAAAGATTTTTCATGAGATTTCAGCTCATGCATATATGACTACGAAGAAGAAGAAGAAGATTTTTCCAATGCATGGAATAAGATGCTGCAATAATATGAACTTGAAGACAATGATTGGTTGAAATGTATGTTTCATATAAAGGAAAAAAAGGGCTTTGGTTTATAGACGCCAAATGTTTTGTGCAGACATGACCATCACCCAACGAAGTGAGAGCGTGAATAGCATTGTAAAAAGGTACGTGAGTTATCAACATAACTTTTTACAATTTTTTAATCAGTTCCAGAGGCTTATTGATGATCGTCGATTTGATGAGTTAAAAGTTGATTTTAAAAGTAATGTAAGCACTCCAACATTGTTAGCACCTGTTCAAATTTTAACGCATGTAGCTACTGTCTACATGCCAGAAGTGTTTAAATATTTTCAAGATCAATGGAATCATTCTCATAATTCTAGTTTTCGTCTTTACGGTGAAGATGGTGCGGTTGCAAAAAATGAGATCACTCTTGTAGGGAAGAGCTACTCTAATATGGTCACTTATGATTCATCAAATGATGAAGTTCATTGTAGTTGTCGGAAGTTTGAGTTTGTTGGCATTTTATGTTCTCGTGTGTTGAAGGTTTTAAACTTGAAAAATATTTTGAGAATATCGAGTAAGTATATTTTGAAAAGATGGACACGAAAAGCAAAATTGTGGTACCTTGATAGTAAAAACTCCACTATCAAAGAAAATGAAATGGATCCTAAAATGTTCAGTATAAGGTACAAAGAATTGTGTGCATTAAGCATGCGATTGGTGACAAGAGCAGCAGAGAGGATAAATACTTCTAAAATTGTGAAAGATCAACTTCTCAACATGTTGAAGATGGTTGATGAGATATTGCAAGGTGAAGAAATAGTTGATGAGGAGAACCTAATATCACAACATGAAGAGTTGACCTAACGGTTAAATACTAAAATGCATCTGATTAATCAACCTGATATTAATTTTGGTCAAAGGAATAATAACATAAGAGGTGTGAAAATAAAGAAAAAAACTACATCAAGTAAGAGATTGAAGGGTGGATTAAAGAAAAGTTCAAGGAAGAGAAAGAATGTAAAAAAAATGCAAGACTTCAACAAATATGTCAGATTCGACAATCATCCCCCTTTCCAGTACTCAGCTTATATTTTTGCTAATTTCATGTTTTCAAAGCTTTAATGTATATAATTTATATACTAATAATTTTAAGTAATTTTTGCTTTAACTACTTTATTCAGGATTCTGAAGATAATTCTCAATATACCCAATTATCTCCGGCATACTACATCCTATATTACATCAAGACCAGGTTAGCTTTCAGTAATTAGTAATGACGCATATGTTGTGATACTTATTTTGAACAAAATTTCCTTTTTTTATTATGACAAATAGCAAATGCAACCATTCTCTGTTTCAATGAATTTTACAAGTATGGTTTACAAGCATGGAGACTGTAGACCACATTCTCAAGTTCTATTTCGAATATTATCTTTTGGGCATAATCGTTTACTGAATTCAAATTTGTATTTATGAACCATTTGGTTATGACAAATACGAAATGCAGCCAATTGGTGTTTGTATGGATAACACAATCATGCTTTACACTCATCATCATTCTGGAACAAATTCTCAGGTATTATTTGTAATATTTTCTTTTTGTAATATGTTATTAATCTTAGAATGATTTATCATGTTAGATCATTGATGTAGAAACAAGTAAACAAAGTATTAGTGCTATTATCCCACCTTCAATGGGCATGACTAATTTACTTATGGTAATTTGAAGAAAATTTTTTTTAATTTCAATTTTTATTAATAATTGCATTACATGTTTATAATTGTATTAATTAATTAAAATGCATGTTGATTGACAGAGGCACAACAAACATTTGGTTTTGAAAATTTGGGAGAAACAAATAATTTAGGAGTTGGTATTTCCAAGGAGAACTATGGTTGTTGTCTTTATGCTGAAAAGTTTTGTATTTGTAAAAGAAGAGTCTAATGTAAATTTAGGTGAAACCTGAATGTTGTTGTTAGCAGACTGAAGTTCATTCATTTACTGCAATATAATTCATTTATTGCAAAATGTTCAGAAAACAAATTGTTCTTACATTTACTGTAAAATGTTAAGAAAACAACTTGTTCTTATATGTTACTGCAATGTAATTCATTAACTACAAAAATGTTAAGAAAACAATATGTAATTCTGGGTTTGTAATTCTGGGATTTTGGAAGTTAAATGTGTTAAGCCACGGCCAATACTTAACTTGCACGGCCATGTATGAAAGTCATGGTTGTGACTTAACACAAGTTAACTCATGCACGACCGTGCAAGTCGACATTGCATGGTCGTGCATGACTGTTTATATATATCTTCTCATCTGTTATGGCTTGGCCCTTTTATGGCAGATATTGGTGGACAAACACCTTTCTTCTATATTTTTTAAGTAAGAGAGTTAGTATATGATTTATTTTCGAGAAAGAGAGTTAGTATATGATTTATTCGAAGTTGCCACTGGTTTGAGAATGATACATAATTATTTTTGTATCAGAGGATTAACCGTTGATTTACCTCATGGCTTGATACATAAATGTTTATATTTCTGCGATTATTTTTTAATAGGCATTGCGGAATATTAAAAACTTATTACATGAAATCCTATTTTTTTAGAACGAGTTGAAGGAATAGGTTTTGTTGGTGCAGATGAAGCAATAAATTGGAGGTTATCTGGATCAATGCTACGAGCTTTTGGGGGGTAGTGGGATCTTCGTAAAGTTGATCATTATGAGTGTTTAGACGAATTTGATAGGGAAATACAGTGACAAAAAGAAGGCGACTAATTAGCTTGTTATTTATTCCGAATTGGTGGAATGACAGAATCAATTAAAATTATTCAACACGCTATGCAAAGAATTCTTGGGGCTTATGAGAATTTAGAAAATAGGCATTTTAATCGACGAAGGGATGGAGAGTGGCATGTTATCAAACTGAATATTCAGGTATCATCTTTGGTTTATTTTGTATTGCTTCTTATTTAAACTTATTAGTTTCTTTATTATTTGTAACATTTCTTTACATGGACGGTTGGAAAATTTCTATTCCGTACGTTGAGCTTTTTCAAATAAATAAAGAGAAAATATATGGCATTTTTTAAACAACAATTGGTATCTTTATTACGTTGGTTAAAACCTATTTGTTCTTATTCATTCGTATCACAACAACATGGACTTTACCTAGACTATGAATGGACCAACTATTAAATCTCGAATAGAAATTTCTTTTACCTATTGCTCCAAGAACGGATGATTATGTCAATTGTAACAGGTGCGAATTTTCCTACCCAATGGATTTCTTGAGTATTCAAGTCTATTTACGGTATGAAACAACTCGCAGCATGGGTCTAGCTTATTTGTACTTTATAAAAAATCTCTCTTGAATCCATTTATTTAATTTTTTGTTTTTTGACAAAACCGAAACTCGAAAAATAAAACAAATTATTATATATATATATAGAATTATATATATATATATATATATATATTCTGGAACAAGTCTATGTTAGAATTATGCCCATGACCCAATCGTTATGTAATGGATTGAACACCTTTGTTTTGTGATTATTAACTTTGTTTAATAAAATGACAAATAATTATATTATCATATTATGTTTATTGCTTTTAACTTAATATGATAAGTCTTTGATTAAATTTATCACTTGCCATCATAACGGAGATTATGATAATGAGAGTCAAGTCTTTAGGGTTTAATCTAAAAGTGTTCTTAATATCTATTGGATGGATATTAGTAGATCTCATTCACTAAGTTACATACATAGATGATGCATATGGAGATATGATCATTGAACTGACCAAACTGAGAATTTTCAATAGTTAATATTACCAATGAATTGTCAAGTGGGATATTCTCATAAGGATAGAAATGTATATTTTTTCTTTAACCTAAAATCATCATAGTAATTAATAGGTCACTTATTATGTTTTGATGTCGAACACCTAGTGTATAAAAATGCTAGTTGAATGGTCATTAGATATAATTAAGTATCTATCTGATTAGTGGTGAGCCAAGAAGGGATCCATCGACTCTAAGTAATGAGTTTGAGCTTTATGTTGTCATTGATTTTAATGGTTGTATCAAGACCTTGGCCAGAGCGATTGAATGAGTGAAGAAAGGAGTTTTTAAAGTCATTCACCAATCATTAATGATCAACATTTAAAATAGTTGGTTATCGAATAGGGTTTGACAATTAAACCATACCTTAGGATAATCCGAAGTTTTTATGCTAGAAGGTAATAATACATTATCCTTAACCAGGTTCTGTTTTTGTAAGGTTATTACTTCACATTATCCAGTAGTTAAGGAGTGTTGTTATAAGCCAACCTTGATTAGTAATTAATTGGATTAATTACTACTGGCTTAGTGATGAATATATGTGGTCACACACTTACGAGTGTAATACTTCCTGTTTATGATTATTTAATTTATAATGAGATAATTTATTAAATAATCTAGATGACATATTATTATATATTTTTTACTAACATATAAAATATAATTAATATTGGAAAATCTCTTGTGTGAAATAAATAAATAAAATAAAAATAGTTTGTTTTATTTCCTTTTATGAAAAAAGAAGGAAAAAGGAAAAGAAGAAATAAAAAAATTTGTATGTGTGCATTTTTTCAGTAAGGCTCGCACCTTTTCAATTTCTTAACCAAAAAGGTAGTTTTTTTATTTGTTCTGTTTTGCACGTTAAAAACAAAAATGAGAAGAAAGGAAGTTAGGTTTTTTTTTAACCTCTCCTTTTCAGTTCTATACGTTGGAAACAAGAGAGAAAGCGACAAATGAATAGTTTTTTTCCCTCCATTCTTGAAGAAAAGGTTCTTCAAATTCCTCCATAGCCATATCAAGTATTGAAAGCGGGACATATTTCTCGGTGTGGAGTGCATCGAGACTACGTATTTTCTAAGTTCACTACCGTTCAATCTTTATAAATTTCAGGTATTTGTTTTTACCTGTTTTTATTATTAATATGAATTTACATGCAATAGGTCAATTTAGGATTGCAACTTTGTTTCTGCTGCATATGCAATCCTTCAGTCTATGTTGTCTTTACCACGAACTCTCTTCCGTGGTTAACAATATTTGTATTTTTATCGATATCCGTGGGTTCTTTAATTCTCTTTTTCCCTCATTGAAGAAATAAGGTAATTAGGTGTTATACTATATATATTTCTATATTATAACTTCTTTTAATGACCTATGAATTTTCTTATTATTTCCAATAGGACAATCCATTAATTCAATTAACAGAGGATTATATATGGATACATTTTTTAGATTTTTACTGAAGATTGGGAATGGATGGACTTTCTCTAGGACCTATTTTACTGAAAGGATTTATCACCACTTTAGCTACTTTAGCGTCTTGGCCGGTTATTTAAGATTTCTGATTATTCTCATTTTTTATGTTAGCAATGTATTGTGGTTAAATAGAAATGAAAATAAATAATGTAAACAACAATTTTCCCAACTAATAGTAAAAGATATCAACGATCATTTCAACAAACACAACCTAATAATTGGAAAGTCATAATACTCTATGAACAATTTATTATTTGCATATTTAGCTAAAATCAACAAGCACTTCAATTAAAAGAACCATCAAACAAGTGTGATAGATACTCACTCAACTCTTCATCCTCTCAAGCCTTTAAAGGTAGGATGTGTATTCACTCATCGTTCATTTCATGTAAGGCATCTACCATAAGCTTACTTACCAATCCAATTTGCACCACTCATATAAAACACAAGCATCAATCCAAAGATCTTTATTTAGGTTGTAATGGAGTCGAGCTAAGGGTAGGAAAAAGGAAAATTGTAGGTTAAAACTACAATACAAATTGAGCATTTAAACATAGACAAAAGAATGACCATAAAACACTCAATTGTTTCCTCTCAGTTAACAAAATTAACACTTATTTTCTTTCCTCTTCTTTTCATTTTCTGCTCATCTTCTCTTCCTTCCTTTTCTTTTCTTTTTTTCTTTTTCTTTTTTTATTTTTTCCTTCTTATTTTTCACTATATTTGTCATTTTTTTGTATTTATGATTATAAAACAAGGAAATCAAGAGAAGAGAAATATAAAGGAGAAGTGAAAATCTCCATAACCATACTCATCCCTAATACAATAGCGAACTATACGTTATGATTTCCCACACTTATTCCGTAAACCCAATTATACTCATTCAAATGCTCAACTTACATTATAGTAGGTACAATGAAGACGATAAATAATCAAGGTCAAGGATGATATTTGGGTTTAAAGAAAGAAAAAGTGTCATGTTAAGCTCAAAGGGGGTTTACTAGACGTAAAATCATGGTGGCTTTTTAAGCAAAATGTCTAAATCTTAATTGCCTTCATCATTTCAATATTTGCATAAGATTGTGTGAACTGAACTAGTATTTGCAAGCAAGTTCTAGAGTTCCTTAATCATGAAAGAACATTCTTATCAAAGAATTACATAATTTGGTGTTTAATATTTCAAAAAGGCTCAAAATCTTACCAAATGAAAGGTGTCATTCATCTATCACAACAAGCAAATGTCCTTTTAACCGAAATCCAAGTCAATTTGTCTAAGCATGCAACTATATTCATTCACTCATATTATGCATTTCTAATCCAGATTGAGTTAATTTAATAATCATTCATATCTAACTACTAAATTGGAAAACAAACATATAATACACAAATAATCATTTTTTTCTTTTCTTCTAAACTATTACTCACGCAACACTTGAATGGTCAATCATGACCATGATGAAGGAATAGCCACTGGAAGTGTGGAAGTGGGTAGGCTCTTAATGAAGTCTATAGCAATGTCAATCCATACTTATGTCGATGTAGCAAAAGGTTGAAGCAATCCGGCTAGCTTGAGGCAATCAATCTTTAAATGTTATTAAATAGAGCGTTGTTGGATGTAGTTCTTGATTGTCAGATGCATGCCCTCTTTACCGCAGGAGACTTTCACACATGACAAAGTTTTGGAAAAACCGAAATGCCCACTTGTAGATGTGTTGTGACACTCATTCAAAATATGTGAAAGCAAAGGTGAATGTGGAATTAAGTAGACCTGATCACTAAGGAACCATAAGCCATCTCATTTTATAAATGGTTTGAAAGAGGACTGAGTTTCCAAGGGTGAATAATATGGGTCCTGTTGGACCTCCTCTTGAAGTTGATCCACCAATCTGCCTTGGGCATGAAAATTGAGATGAACTAAAACTCGACCATGCGGGATAAAGAGTCAGTTGTGGTATTCTCAAAGTCAAACTTGTATTCAATGATATAGTCATAGCCTAAGAGTTTGAGTAAACAACATGTTTAAGTCGAAGTTGAGATTCGTTGTTCCAATAGGTGCTTAGGAATCTATTAATCAGTTTGAACTGTAAAAGTGCGTCCTAGTAGATACGGGGGCCACTTCCTAAAGAATTTCATCAAGGCCATCATTTCCTTTTCATACGTAGACCAAGAGATTGTTGATAAGCCTCACTGAAATAGGTGATTGGTCAACCTTGTTGTGACAGAACTGCTTAAATTCCTATGCCACTTGCATCACATTCAATTATGAAAGGGTGAGAAAAATCTAGTAAGGCCAGAACTGGCAGTAAGGTGGTTACTTCCTTTAGCTGTTGAAAAGCTCATGAGACTGCTTCATTCCAATGGAACCCATCTTTTAGTAAGATTAGATACAGTGGAAACGCAATTCCTCCAAAGTGTTTGATAATACTCGGCTAATCCTAAAATCCCATGGACAACTCTGGTTGAAGTAGGAATGGGCCAATCAAGCACAACCTGCATCTTAGAAGGATCCACTATAACACCTTAACACCTTCAGTTGAGATAATGTGTCTTAAATACATCACCTTTGTAACTCCAAATGTGTATTTAGAAGCCTTCATAAACAATTTATTTGTAGACAAAATTGTAAAAACAATATGTAAATGCTTCAAATGCTCTTTCCAGGATTTTGAATAAAAAAAGATATCGTCAAAGAAAACCAAGATAAGTTTTTGAAGATGTGGTTTGAAGATCTTGTTCATTAAGCTGTGACAAGTAATTGGGGCATTGGTCAGTCCAAACGGCATTACCACAAATTCATAATGGTAGTCATGGGTGCGACAAGCAGTTTTAGGAACGCCGTCCGCATTGACATGGATCAGGTGATATCTGGCTTAAAAGTCCAATTTGGAGAAGAAAATCGCTCCATGTAATTCATCTAAAGCTAGCCAATCATGGGGATGGGAAATTTATCCCTCACGATAATCCCATCCAAAGCTCCATATTTCATGCAGAATCTCTAATTTCTATCTGCCTTTTTAACTAAGAAAATTAGGAAGGGAAAAGGACTCCGGCTTGGTCAAATGGCACTAGTAAGTAATAGTTCTTGTACCAGCCTTTCAATCCAATTCCCGGAAGTAAAGGAATCCGATGGTCATGTGACCTCTATGGTGGTAATTCCTGTGGTGTGTAGAAAATCCATGTGAATTCATCCAACGGTCGTTGTAGGTCCCCTGGATAGGCAGAAATGGCCTAATAGTTGTGCACGGGTTGAGTGTGAAGAAAAAATCCCAAGTTGTGAAGCCCTTGCAGTTCTTTTTCTGTCAACTCTTATAAGCCCGTTCCTCATAGTCCATATAGAATATATGAAATGCCATCCAGTTTGAAAGTCATTGTAAGATTTTTATACAAAGATGGTTAATGACATACACATACCCATGCATTATATTATGTCATAGTTAGCCATCATAACTTGGAACCGCTATTTTCGGTCCACGGCTAACCTAAACTTGGTTACCACTGCATGGTCAATGAAGTTGTGGGTGCTGCCTCCATCAATTAGTGCTGTAAGATCTTTGTTCCGAAGTTTTCAAGGAACTCAAATGGTGTGGGGATGGGAGGTTCCCGTGATTGCTTGTAATGATAATTCGGGTGACGACTCTCTTCCTTTTTTGGTTTCTTCGTCTGTGGCCATTTCAACTGGTTCATGGTTCGGTGCTTCCTCAATCATGAAAAATTGTGGTCGTTGGCATCTATGTCCTGGCACGAATCGTTCATCATCATAATAATAAAGGCCTTTTTCTCTTCGCTCGTGGGCTTCTTGAGTCGTCAATCTACGAATTGGTGGCAGATTCAAAGGTAGAATTGATCACGAAGTGGGTGGGGGTCCTGATAAGCAAACATTTGGGGAGACTGGTGGTTTAGTGGTAGTAGTGAATGGATGTGTTAATGTCGGAGTTTTCTTGTTAAGGTGGTTTCGTTCCTTAATCAGCCTGGCTACACCGATGGCCTCGGCGAAGGAATGTGACTGCTTAATCTTCACATCGATTCATATATTGTCTCATAAGTCTGTCGTAAAACACCTGATAAGGAAGCTTTCATGTAACCCATCCACCTGGTTCAAGAGTCGTTCGAGGGCTTCTTGATAGGTTTCCACAGTGGTTAGTTGCTTAAGTTAAGAAAGAGCTTTAGAGGGATCATCATAATCGGGGGGCCGAAGCGAAGCAAGATTGCTTTAGTGAATTCTGGCCATGTCAATGGTCCCTTAAATTTCATAAGCCACCGGTGCCATTGTAAGGCTATGCCTTTGAGATTAAATGAAGCCAATGGAACTTGTTGATTGCGTGGTATTGCCTTAAATTCAAAATATTGCTTTGCTGTGTATATCCAACATGTAGGATCGTCACCATGAAAATGAGCAAAATTCAATGATAGTGATAACGGAGTGTTTTGATTGATTGACGTTGGCTGAATGAGAAGTTTTCCTAATGGCAAAGGGTTTCACTTATGGCGAACTAACCGGGTACCTTGGAGTCGTAAGGATTGCACTTCGGTAAGGACTGTTTGAGGGTTGCATTCAGGTTTTTGTAGTGAGATTGAAATTGATTCATTTGAGACTCATGGCGAGTTAAGATCTCATTCACATCGTTGCAAAATATAGCGTCAGTCTTGCTACGAGTTTCTACGTGAGCTAACCTGGCTTTGATACTAATTGATATATGAATTTTTAAGAGAGGAGGGACCCAAAGAGAAAATGATAGGATTTCAATACGTCCTTCTTTTCTCATAACAACTATAGGACTTAAATACAAATAACGTAAATAAGGATGTGAATCTACTACACCCATGTCTCCTAATAACAAGCTGATAATGACCATGTAAGGAAATAACAAACTCATTCAATCTAAACTACAAACAATACCACCTTTATCACCCACATACACCCCCATATAAATTCTCCATGCAAACCATTATCAACCCCCCATGTACATACTCGTATCAAAAGGTTAGGTACGCCCATATTTATAAAGAAATTCTTAAAACACTTACTCAAGTAGGAAATGGTCCCTAACAAATTTAAATCATATTTTAAAAGCATATTTTAAGTCTTATACAACTACGATAACATATCTAAAACTAATACTTCTTATATAATAAAGAATTGTATCATAATTTAAATTTCAATTCATATTAATTTTGCCATCAACTTAATTCACATCCTTCATCCCACTCTTAATTCACATCCTTCATCCCACCAAATTAAAGTTCGTATCGATTCTCCCCAACTTGTCTGAAGTAATACTCAACATAGAATGTGACAAATATTGACCATATAAACTTGCATTCAACTTTTGAAATTTAAATTTTAAATTCAAGTATTGTCAAAAATTGATCTTCCTTTCCACTTGATAAGAAATCGTCAATATCCTACCTCTTGTAACTACAATTTGTTTGTAAAGAATAACCTCTATCTCCATTATAAGATGAGGAGTAGTTAAAATTATTCTAGCAACAACAAGAGATTGTCTACCATCAGGTCCATAATAAATAGTTAGGTATGCAACATTAAAGATAGAATTAATTTCTGCGTTACTTGGTAATTCCAAAACATAAGTATTAACACTTATTTTCTTGAGGATCTAAAAAGGTTCGAAACTTCATAAATAAAGTTTCTAATATTTTCCTTTTTCAAAATGCTCTAGATGAATCGTCACCATCACCATATCCTCTTCGTTGAATTCCACCTATTGATAATAAGGATGAGCATATTCTTTATAATTCAAGTTGTTTTTTATTATCTTTAATCATACGTCATCAAAGATATCGCTTATAGGTTGTACAATACCTTCAGCTTCAATAATAAAATCGTGTGGTTTGTTAAAAAGGAATTGGATCAATAAGCTTTCTTAGTTAAACTCTCGAAACCATCTTAAAAGGATTCTTACCAGTTAACCTATATAACTGTTGTATGCAAATTCTACTATAAGAAGAATTAGGTCCCAATTATTCAAATTGTCTCCAACTAAACATCTTAAGTTCTATTCACCACCTTTATTTGTCTATTGATTTGGAGATGGAAAGAAATTGAAAGTTGAAGCTTAGATTCAATATTTTCTATAGAGTTCCCCAAAAATAATTCATAACCTTCATATCACAATCAGATACGATAGTTAAAGGTAATCTATGAAGGCATACAACTTCTTTGAAGAATAGTTTAGCAGTATGGACAACATTATACGTCTTGTTCAATATATTTGTAGATGGTTTTAGAGCAAAACGTCATGACTTTTATACCACATAGGTATAAAAAACATACATATTATTGCTTCTTGTAGTTAAATCCATTAACTTTTTGTTATTACTGAATTTTGAATTTACTAATACATTTATAACTTCTTATTTATTCCTATATTGTGCTAATTTTGCATCTTCATTCAAATCTACTTCTCCTTAATCCCACTGTAACATAATCTTCACCAACAATACCAAGGACATGATCAAGTTCTCAACGAATAAGGTCATGAACCCTAAGTAGTTGCTAGTTAATCTTTTTATCTTCCTATTTTTATTATTTTAACATGTCTTATTTCTCCGGTATGCGACCTTATTGTTTCATTATGTTGTTCTTGTGTTTTGATTTGTTGTTTAAGGGTTGCAACCTGTTATCCAAATGTTTCAGCCTCTTATTTAAGCATTACAACTTTTTGTTTAAGAGTCAACTTATTTTTCAATTGTTTCAACTTTAGGGTTTGCCAAATAATCCACCTGGTTCTATTTTTCATCATCTTTAATGCTTTTATTATCTCTTACTATCAAATTCTCCATGTAATGATCATGTTCTATTGCCAAACTCTCTATGTCATAAAGTATTTGAGCATCTTCTACATATAGGCTTGAAAATTCTAATTGATAAGTTGAAAGAGAGATATCAATAATTTCACCTAATAATAAACACTTCCTCTAAGATAGTACCTGTTAAATTTGAGGAAAGAGAATTAAAATTCTTTCACTATTTGTTGTTCATCAATATCAGTCCCTTCATCTTACTTATTACCATATTCTCTATTTTTAAAGTCAAATATAGTTTGATAGGTTGCATAACTTTTTCTACTACAAGTTTTGACTTTTAGGAAATGTATGTCAAGGTTGTCTAATCTCTCCAAAAATTATCGAACATATTTTTTGTAAGAGTTATACATATAAGTTAATTTTTGGAGCACATTGTCATTAAAGATCTTCAATATCCAAATTTTTTCGTAATTCTCAAAAGTGTTTCATCTCGCTCGTAATCGCTAAGTATTTTTCTATATACCCTTCCACCACGTATCGCTATTGTAAAGCAATGCCTTGATATCAAAACGATATGTTGGACAAATAGAAGATGTATTAGCTAGTAGTTAATGAAAACGATCTAGAAGGGGGGTTGAATAGATCTTTTAATCTTTTTCGCAAAGTGCTACAAAACAGATAATTAAAACACACAAAAACAAACAAAACAAATTGAAATGTAAAAGAGTAGAGAAGAGAGGCAAACACAATGTTTATAGAGGTTCGGTGCTAAGACCTACGTCC
>JANQAP020000065.1:3164174-3178432 GCA_026874005.2 Erythroxylum coriaceum
CTTCCATCAACTTCAATTTAATCTGAAATTATTTCTTAACCAATTCTTTAAATTTTATTATTATCAAAACATAGAAGAATTTAATTTGTCAACCTCCATGGGTCCAATAGTTAAAACTCATAAAATTATGAAATATGATTGATATTAAGTTGTTGAAATATATAATTTTATATCTAGATTTCAACTTGAAATGTTGAAATTCAGATTTGGTATGACTAGGTTTTTATAAGGTTTTATTACTAAACGTCTAATATTTCAAGGTTCAATATAACTGAAAATTGGTTTTATTTTGACTAAATTTAGGGTTTTAATTGTCAGAAGTTTAGGTTAGAATTATTGAAATTTAGTGAGAAATACAAACAATGAAAAGTGGGAAATTATGAATTATTTTTAGAGTTTAATAATCACTCTTAAAAGAAAAAATTAACCTTTTTGTTGAAAATTCAAATTTGTGAAATTTTTTTAAAGATATGTTACTATTGAAGGGAACAATACACACATATTTCTACAAAAAAATCTTAGAACTCTTATTCAAGTAGGAAATAGCCCCTGATAAATTTAAATCATAATTTAAAAGAAATTTATAAGTGTAAATCCTAAACAATTATAATAATATATTCAAAACTACTACTAAATCTAAACATAATCTTTAAATATCAGCTCCAATTGTCTTTGCTGTCAACTTAATTTTTATTTTTATCTCACCAAATTAAAACTTATGATTAACAATTTTTTCTATTTTTATGTTTTTCATAGACTTTAAACTTTTTTTTTCTATTTCTTTTTATAAACTTTAGCCTCTTTTGGGTCACAAGACTCTTGAACCAAAAAGCTTCGGATTAATTCATTTGGGATTTAGTGAATATGGAATTTGTAAACAAAACTAAGCTAAAGAGAAGCATCAGTAGATACTTGGTTACACATCTCGAAATGTGTTTGATTGACATACACTTGTTCTAATTTTCAGACGATACACCCCAAGAACGAATTTCTTCTTGACCAGCCATACTGGAGTTTGTGATAAGACTTTAGAATCGGATTTAACCAAGTTACCCACATGAAAAAATTGTGCAATAAAGCGAAGATCTAAAAGGTGTCGAACAAACAACAATAATACAAGCGTCCAGCAATGGAATTAAGGGCATAGTTTTCCAATCTCATTTGCGTCCTTAGCATTGTCCGACCAAAAGAAAGAAAGGTCCAAACGCAAAACTAACTATAAGTAGCATTGGAGAACAAGATACATTGGATTGGAACTCACGATGCCTCTGGAGCAGGTTGAGTTACACCAAACTTCACCAGTAACTTGTTAAGAGTATCAGGCGAGCAAACTTGGTACTTCACATTCCCAGAAGGTGAAAGCAAAACCTCAGCAAGTTCAAGCTTGTCTGAAGTAAGGCTAGTGCTGTCCATGGTTTTGCTAAGGACCTTGAGTGCAAGCTGAACAGCTTCTTCCCTGGAGATATCATCCTTGTAATCCTGTTTAAGCATGGACTGAGCTGCTTGATTGTTTGCACCAATTGCTGCAGCTTTCCAACCACCATAATTTCCACTAGGATCGCTCATGTAAAGCTGGAAACCATAGTTTTTGTCCCATCCTGCAAATAGAAATGAAACACCAAAGGGTCTAAGACCACCAAATTGTGTATACCCTTGTTTGGTATCACAAAGGGATTGAACTAGTTGCTCAACAGGCATTGGCTCCTGGTAAGCAAATGTGTAGCGTTGGGCTTGGACCCTAGCAGTGTTGATCAGAATGTTGGCATCTGACATTATTCCAGCCACGGCACAAGCAACATGATCATCAATCTTGTACATCTTCTCAGTGGAAGTTGAAGTTTGCAAAAGTTTAGAAGTGACCTTCTTTTCTCCAACCAAGACAACGCCATCTTTTGCTAATATCCCAATTGCAGCACCAGCATTCCCAATGGCCTCCATTGCATATTCAACTTGGTAAAGGCGGCCTTCAGGGGAGAAGATTGTCGTACGGCTATCATATCTTCTAGACATGTTTTCTTATAACTGCAAGAAAAACCCCTCAACAAAATCAGTTTCCGGAATGAAATAACTCCTCTAGCCACCCTCTTTGTGCCCTTTTCTCCCCAAAAATGAAGAAAATGAAGTTGAAGCAGTATATGAAAAATTACGCAGCATATCCAGAAAGCAAAATGACTAGCAAATATTACAATATCCCTTGGAAATACAGGAAATATAACAAGGTGTGAGAATTTCAGCACGATATATATGATTGACAAATATCCATGCAACAATGAGAAGATGCATAAAACAGTCCAAACTATCATCATTTCCACACAGTGAAAAAAGGGAAATACAGATCATGCTTAAAGAGGGGACCCTTTTTATCTATACTATGGCTGCTGCATCAAAGCTAAGAATGGTTACAACTATCTGAAATTTCCCTTCTCCAGATCTTATTTCCAGTTGTTTCAAGTATTTGAAAGCTTTGCTCTCAGGAGTCAGTAACTTTTGGCAACAAATTTTACTTCAATTAGTCAATTCAAATCTCAAAGATAGGAGAAGAGAAGTTTATTAAAGGTATAAGCCATAATGCTCTTAGTACACTCACATTAAGGAGTTTTATATGACAATGTCCTCCATGCATGATGTGTTACTCATGATAGCTAAAGAGAAGACCCTATGAACCCCACTTCAAACTCCAGAAACATAAGTAAATGCAGCCATGCGATACAAATTCCCTGGAAATTTCAGCATCCTTGCATCTAAAGTAAAATACCAATTGCAGTAAAAGTAATTTTAAGCAACCAAGAAGCTGAATCGTGCCACGTTTATTAAAAGGTACTAAAAGAGAATCCCTAAAAAACAGCATTGTCAAAATCCTACCGGTTAAAAACCCAATAAGAAAAACAGAAACTTGAGAAATCTAAAAGGAGAATACAAAGCAATTATAACTAGTCCCAATTCCCCAACACAAACCAAAAATCTTCCAAACCGGATTTTTTAAGAAAGAGGATCAATAACAGTATAAAATTAAACCACGCAAAACAATAAGCAGTACCTGCTCGCAAAAACCCAAAAGTTCCCTTCTTTACAAGGTTCGGATCTTAATTCAAGGATTTCACAACTGGGTTTGAATTGTAATGCACTAATTACAAATTGATCTACAAAAAACTGGATCAGATTTAAGGGAAAAAAAGACAAATTTTCCCAATAACAAATCAAAGAAACACGCAGCAACGACACGACTAAAATGAAACAAAAACCCAAATCTATCGAGAGAGAGTAGACATGGTTACCTGTAAAAGCGAGTGAGAGATAGATCGCTTTCTTCTTTCTGGTAGTCTTCTTCTCTTCTTCGATTTCCTAAAGTACAAGTTCTAACTTACTCCTCAAGAAGGGACTACCCGACTTGTCGGTAAAGACAAAGCCAATAGGTTTAATCGTCTCACGTTAATTAAAGTATGTAAGCCCTTAGGCCTATTTGATCTTGTCTGGCCCAAAAACTCAAATTTCCTAACTTTTTAGGCCCAAATATTAACTAAAATTGCATCCCTCTTCTTTTACCTTTTCATGTTTTAAAATTATTTTCCTTTATCACCTATTTAATTAATTTTTATATGTTTAGAAATGAAAAATTAGTTAACATTTAATCTAAAACAAACAAAAAAATTTAATTTGATTGAGTTTAGATTTAAATTTGAGTTCAATTTTGACTTTTTTAATCAACTAATCAAATTAAATTTGAGAGAGTTCAAACTCAAATAATCTAATCAGTCAAATTTTAATTTCATCTTAAATTAAGTCTTAAGGAACTTGGGCCAACCAATCTACTTCAATTAAATATTCATTTTGTTTTCTTCACTTTAGTTTGCAGATAGGAAGAAAAAACTTTTATAAACTGATGATCCAAGAAAATTGAAAAGAAGCTAGGTAATGAGCTGGGATTGCGAAGGTTTTTACAGGGTGTTTGATTCACCTGCTGGAATAGATAAGGAATGAAATGGTTATTCTTAGTAATAAAATAGATGAAGAAAATAATAGAATGAGTACTACTTAGTTTGATTTATTCTTAAGAATTTCTAATTATGATGTATGCCTTTAATTTGAAAACATAAATTTAAGATGACAAAAGAATAACTAACAAAAAGATCAAAATATTCATTATAGTCTCTATTATTATTATTATTATTATTATTATTATTATTATTATTATTATTACTACTACTACTACTACTACTACTATTTTATTATCATTAATTTTCTTATTATTATAAGAATATTATTATTATTAAATTTCAATAATAATAATAATAATAATAATAGGAAGAAAAGTTGTCTTTATCCATTTCGCCTTTCACGGAATAGGTGAAGACAGGAGGAGGTATCTTTAGCTATTCCTGAAAGTGTAGGAATAACTAAATCTGGGATTAGTTATTCTATACATTATTTTTTAACCAAACAAAAGAATAAGTATTCATTAAGAATACATTAGTAATAGAATAACTACTTCACTCAACCAAACATGTCATTAGTGTTTCTCTAGTTAAAAGAGAACAATGGATGTCATATGTCCTTCGTTAGCCGTTTGCTTAGAACAAGAAAGATCATAAACAAGATGATGTCAACTATAGTCCATATTCTCATATATTGTCCAATCAAAGAATAGGGATAGCTAATTAGCTACATTTACATGGTGTTTAACACCTCGTGCATTGTTGTATATTTTCAACTTTATGAAAAATGGCAATGTGAAAAGTCGAATAAATTAAGGAAGCACGCATAATTAAGTGGGAGATTAATGTCAGTTTAAATGAATGTTGTTTAAAATATTTTTTCAACATCAATAAAGACATAACTCAATATCTGAACTAGTGCACAAATCTAGTGAAATGTTGTTATAAAACAATTCGCATAAAGATCAAATGAACCAAACCAAAATATTGCATACACCTAGTCTACTTTCAAGGAGAAACCGATTGGCATCAATTGACTTTTACATGGTAAAGCGACAAAAGAAGCTTTGGCATAGAAGAACGAATCTTTCTTTAAGGACGACAAATTGGAATCCTCGATCTTGTAAATCTCCCAATCTTATTATTTTGTCCCAAAGAACCTGTTCATTAGAGTAGGCCGGAGTCTGAGAAAGATTCTATAACTAATAATAAGCAACAACATTCGATAACAAAGACATGCAACTAGGTAGCCATGCACTTGGAGATCATGTGTTGTGATGTTTCTACTTAATTATCAATCACAAAGTTCTATATAGTAAAGTTAAAATGATAGATCCATTACTAGTTTGAAATATTCTTATTAATCCCATATAATTGATAATTTCAATACATATTCTTTTACAAGGTCATCAAAATATACAAAAAATAAATACTCAGATACATATAATACTAAATAATTATTTACCATATATGTATGGACAAAGTAAAGGACAATGGCAATATCTAAGTCTAACATTGCTGACCGTCTTGATCCTTTACACCTAGGTCTTTACGTCCAATCTATATTTATATATAGTTCAAGGCAACACTAATTTGTCGTTCGTCTTTCTCTTAAATCTCCTTCTGGGTTTTGCTTGTTTTCGTTTGAAAGTTACGATCACGGGGACCAAAATCAGCAAAACCTCAAGCTTCAAAGGAAAGTTGAGTGATTTAAGTAAGAAGTTTGCCACTTTAAAACTACTCCAGTCTCCTGATCAATCTTCAACAACAATAAAGAACAAGTTAGAACAGGAAAAAGGTGATGACTAGAAGGGCGTCAAATCAAACCAAGAACAGAAAACTGAGGGATTTGATGAATGTAGAAGATCACTGCCTCAAATCCTCTCCAGGGACGTCATCAAGAACGTCGCAGGATTCGATTAGCGTCGTTGATGAGCGTTGTTCTGTCAAACGATCCTCCAAAAGGGTACATCCACATTCTACAAGATCAGCTCGTAAGAGAACTTCTTTGTCCTTTGAAGGAAGACCTACTTTCTCCCTGGAGACATTGGTGATCCTAGACCGTAAAGCCGACCAGTACTTGTCGACGATTCCAATGTCGGTTGATGTTTCTTCTGTTAGCAGAAGGCAAAGTGCCGGTTGCAAGCCCAAGCAGGTGAGGTTTAAGCCAGTGGAAGAGACTGACATTTACACGTTTTACTCACCAAATCAATAACTCCTCGAGGCGTCACCTTAATTAGAAATGATGACAACTTGACTGTGTTTTAAGAACAGCTTCTTGTAGACGGATTTGTGCTTTTCTTCTTCGGAAATTCTTGGAAATGTGATCTTTGTTTTGTCAATGATTGTTGAACATGTCACAGCTAGCGTAAAATGTTAGCAGCATTAACCTTTAAATAACGCAACAGAGGTCTGTAACTTTCTGTTTAGATGGATTATTGGTAATGTTTGCTAAATTATTTTTGCTTCCAAGTCAAAAGAGTTGCTTATTGCTTCAGCATCTTGTTTTGTCATGGACCATCTTATTACTAGACAAGCTACCATTCTTTTTTACCAAACTCAGGTTTAAAAACAATTGGTTACCATCAACTACCATGAATTGACTAATAATAAGAAACCAGGAATCTAACTAATGATGCATTCCCGAGCTTGTTTATAAAGAACCATTTGAACAAAGTAAAATCATATATAACAAGTAATATTATTTTCCTTCCTTCCTTCCTCGTACTTCATTTTATTCCATTGTAATAAGGGTATAAGCGTGATTATTTAGTTTGGATTTAGTTGTAGATTAAATTTAGTTTTATTATATTTTGAATTTAAATTTAAAAATTATAATAATAAATCAAACGTAATTAAATTAAGTCTCAAACTCAAGTGTATTGAAACTAGGATATTCGGAGTTAAACCCAATCCATTTACTTAACATAGAAAATGGAAGAGAGAAATATTATTATTACGTGAACTTAATTAATCAAGAACTCGATTGTTTTTATTTATTTATTGATATTTTCAAATTTAGTCAAAATTTATTTATTTGAGTTTTTTATTTTGGTTTGTTCCGATTTTTAAAATTTATAAAAACTATAAAAAGTAATTTTTGTTTTATGTATTTTTTATAATCCGACTATCAACTAAATTTATATTATTTAATATTTAATATATTAATTATTAATTATTATAAATAATTAAATTTAATATTATAATTAATTAATTAAAATTATGGATAATTTATTTTTATTTAATAATTTATCTATTTTGTAATTAAATTAAACAAAATTAATATAATAATTATTAATAAACATAATTATATTTAAACATCTTCAAAATATAAAAATTTTAAATAAAATTTTGATTTAATAATTAAAATATATATTAATTTATAAATAAATTTTAATTCTAAAATTGTTTATTTTAATAAAATAAAATTATTTTTATTGATAATTTATTAATAAATATTATACGACAAATTAAAATACATTTAATTAGTTAGAGATAATTTATTTTTTATCTAATATGTAATGATACAACATAACTACGTTAACGAAACAAATTTTCATTTTTATTTGAAAAAAAGTAGAAATTAAAAACAGAAAATTAAAACTCCAAATTGAAAAAAAAAAAGAACGGGCCTACTTCTTAAATAAGATATTGTCCCATTATAAAGAAAAAACGAAAAATTGAAAGTGAACTTCAAGAAAAAGAGAAAGGATTCTCTGTCTAATTTTATGGTGTCTTATTTTATCCCATAAATTTCAGTTATTTATTTATGTGGGTCCTGTATTTATTTATATGGGACCTACGCAGGATCCACATAAATAAATGGTTGAGATTTATGGGATAAAATAAGAAACCATAAAATTAGACAGAAAATCCTGACTCAAAAAAGTAAGGGTAAGGTAGGTAACAGGTGGATATTAAAGATCCGCCGAGAGAGTTGCACTCTCTATACATGTACGTGAGATTACAATGCCACGCTAGCTGTAGCTGCATTTTGAACTACCGATTCAAAGTATCAGCTTCAATGGTCTTTTGACTAACAAGTAATTGACCTCAAGCATCACACGTGTTCTTAATCATCTCCAGAAACTGTCTGCGGGCAAACCAACATGGGTATTTCGTCTAACAAAACAAGGGAAATGAATAAGGAGAAAAGAATAGGCCAAGTAGAGTAGTTATAGATACTCAAGACTGCAACGAAATGTGTGAAATACATAAGAATGGCAAGTAATATCAGATCTCAAATTATTTCTGCTATTTTCGTGTTTATTTTAATTACTCCTTACTTTCCTTCAACCAAACGGAATCGGAATATCTTTTAATACCCCCCAACTACTGTTGAGCATCTTTCAGGAGAATGCACCAACTCTCGCAATCATCAGTTTCCTTCACTCTTAAGGCTTTGAAAAGATCGTAACTTGAAAAGGAAAGGACAAAGAAAAAGGAAAACGAACAAACATGAGGAAGCTGCAATCTGGAAGTGATGTTCGTATTAGTGTTGGTATTAATGGTAGGTTTGACTGGAAGTTCAGAAGTGAATATTATAGGTTAACTGAACTTGGGAGTGGTAGATACTTGGGAAGATGTAGTCCAAGCGCTTTTGTCTGTGCCTGTGGTGAATTGTAGTTCCACTTCCACTAGGTAGTTGGTACCTACCACTCCATAGGAGTGAATACTTTCTAATTCACTTAACTAATATATTGTCTTTGATATCGTACAAGTAGTTCTATGAACTTATTGGGTAACACCTATTTTCGATACGGTGTTTGTTCCCTTACGATGTTTGCTCTTTATTTTATATTTTATATAAATACGTAGATGAGATTTAATAGAATAAATTAAGAATTGGTTAATCGGAATAAAAGATCTGTCCTAAAATTATTGATAGAGAATATTATTTAGTATATATTCCAGGAATTTATTTGATGCTTATTTTATGGTAAGACTCTTTATACTAAGCTCATAATTCATCTATAAAGTTTTTATAATATGATATATATCTCAAAGATTTAATTAAATTAATTAGAAAATTTATAAAGAATATGAACTTATTCATAATCTAAATTTTAATTGTTAAAATTAAAAAACATATATTTTATTTTAAGAAAGAGTTTTAGGTGATTACAAAAATTTAAATTCAAAAACTAAAATTTTTAGTATAATATAAGAACAAATTTTGGTTTAATCTCCATTTTACACAAAAATCAGAAAGACTCCAACAAGTGACCTAACCCCACTTGCCTCATATAAGTTCAGGGAAGGAAGTTGCCTAGAAACTGAGGAAACCTCTCCTTCACTCAAGAAAGTTACCCCTTTCTGCCTTCTGCTACACTGCTTTCTGCTACGCCTTTCCTTTTTACTGTTATATTTATATACCGACTAAAGATTCTCCTTTTCTTGGTCAGGAAGTGACTGTCAGTGAAGTTGTTGGTTGCTAATCTCTTGCTATCTAACAATGGCCATAGCAAAAGTTCTGATGGCTCTGGTCATAGTTTCAGCGAGTCTCAGTGCAGACGGGGTTGGAGCTCAAGTGCAACATCTGGTCGGAGGTGATCGTGGTTGGGACCCTTTAAATAACTTTGCCTCTTGGTCGGCGAGCAGAGTTTTCCGGGTTGGAGACATAATCTGTAAGCTTTAGCCTCTCTTTTCCTCTTGTTGAGCTCTTATAAAATGATGATACTAATTAGTAATTAGTAATTAGTAATTACTAATTACTGCATGTTTAGTGTTTGCTTGCTGAGAAAAACTTCAAAGCAGGAGTCTTTCGGTCATTTATGGTATGGTTCTTAGAGTTTGTGATGTTCGTGCATGTTTTCCCACCTTTTATCGGCAACCAAACGTCTGGAGATGATTTTGTTTCTTTTAAAATTTGAATATTATTATTATTATTATTTCTTTTTGTTTACGTGAGTGTTATTTAATTGCTATTTATTTTGGGTCACGTGGTTGTACGGACTTGCTCGGAGGCAGGGTTCAGCTACTCTGCAGCGCAGGGGAAAATCGTGGAGCTCAAGACCAAAGAAGAATACGAGTCGTGTGATGTGAGCAACCCGATCAGAATGTACACGGACGGGGTAAACAGCGTGCCGTTGGACGGGGAAGGGATCCGCTACTTTGCAAGCAGCAACACGGAGAGTTGCAAAAACGGTTTGAAGCTACACGTGGAGGTGCAGCCTCAAGGCGACCTTGATAAACAAAAAGTCCACTCATCGGATGGTTCAGCCTTGGCTGCTGCTGGGCCAACCCCATCTGACTCCACCCATCTCATTGCAAGCTTTGCGTTGTTAGTGGCTGGACTAGGGTTTTGCTTCATGAGCATTTAATCCTTAGATATGCATCTTAATCTTGTTTTCCTTTTTCTTTTTCTTTTTCTTTTGCTGTGAGATGAAAGTATTAGGGTTCAAAAGCCAGTCTTCTGACTTCTGTACTTTGATTCACGAGCTTCAGTGCTTATCATAACGCACTTGGCAGTTAAATTAAGCCTATCGATTGTAGTGATGAGACAAGAAAATGGCATGTAATAGAAACTCAGGCTTTCCATTGCTTACAAAACTACTAACATGTATGCAATTACAATTCAATGTTTGTGTGCTGTAGGGTATTAATCAGCATGGGTTAGTTTGAACATCAAAAGCCCCTGCAAGCTCAAGGTTCCATAGAGATAAAAGTGTTCATTGGCTGATGCTTGTCTGGTTAAATATATGCTGTGCAAACTATCATTTGTCTCTCAATACAACATAACCGGATCCACTTGTCTTTTGAATCTTGGAAATCCTCCTCAGAATATCTGCAAAAGCCTTCTTGTCCTGAAATAATGAGAGAAGCAAAGGTTGTTGACCTGATATCTTTCAGAAACTGAAGCATAACTCTCATTTAGCACAAATTATGGGAACTATTGTTATAGCACTCGTCAAGGAGAAGCGTCGATGAATATATTTTCAAACAGTGCAACCCTCAATTCAGTTTATGATGTAGGGAAAATAAGCAAGTCTTTAAGCAGACATTTTAAAAAAGAGCAAAGCAATACCTCAGAACTCCTTAACCGGGATTTGAACCTAGCAACAAGGTCTTGTGTCGTCACTGGCCCGTTTTGCAACAGAACAGCCCGAATCTCTTCTTCAGTAACAGGTCCGGTGGAGGATGTTGATCCTGTTTTTGATGAAATTGGCGTTCCTTTAGGAGTTGTACCATTTTTAGTAGCTGGTGTACTTTCTTCTTTCACAGCAGGTTTTGATTCCTGATGCCATGCAAGTCAGTCAGTGATTTCTGGACATTTAACTGTCCCACAAATTGGTTATGAAATCCATCAAGAAGAGGAAACAAATACATTTTCTGTCTTCACTTTCTTTGGTGGTGGAATGCCTTTCGATGCCTTCAAATCATCACCATTTAATTTCCTTTTTCCCTTTGATGACTTGGAATTTGATGGAGTACCCTTAGCAGAACTAGATGTAGGTTTTGATGGACTACTGTCAACAGGTTCCTCCTTAGGTGCATCTTTCTGCTTCGGAGCAAGTACCGGAGATAAATTCGTGTCATCATCTATCTGGACAAACACATAAAGGTGCCTCATCAATTAAACCAGATAAATCTTAAAAAGATTTTGAAACTACCACAGATCATACGATATATCAAGCAATCCAAGTAACAAGTTAGTGGTTGAAACATGTCAAAATATTTAAAGAATTGCCCAGACAAGATTTAAACAAGTGGCCTAAACTATCTCAGAAAATGTAAGGAAGCTCCAATCCATCATAGGAAGGCTTTACACAGCGCATCAGGGAAACATAAAATCATTATAGTAAATTACCAACATCCATCACAATGCAATCAGAGAAGATCAGAAGCTGTCAAGAAAGACTAGTAATTTAATTAGATATCAAAAACCACTTACTTCATCGTCGTCATCGTCGTCGTCGTCGTCGTCGTCTGCATCGGAATCATTTAGTCCACCAGCTCTGCCCAGTAGCTCTTTCAACTCCTTCCCAGACTTGCTGAGTCCTCCTTCATCCTCATTTTCTTCATCCTCGTCTTCTTCATCCTATAAAATATTTAGATATCCAAACATTACAGAAACATTTCATTGTAAAGCTGAAATTGTAATAGCTTTATTATCTATTAGGCTAAAATAACACCATTACCAATTCAGAAGCCTATCAACAACAACGTCTAAATTCTAGAACTTAAATCAAAGTCTCTCTAGAACAAGACTGCAAAAATTGTTAAAACTAGAGAATGTTCAACATCTTTCTATACGTATACAACAAATTTCTAATGAGACATCTCCCCATTTTCTATCTCCAACCATGCAATACCTCTAACCAACTTCCTAAGGCATAATCATCATTTAAAACAGTCTTTTAACTATCGTGCTTCACTACTCATACACAACAGGAGCAAGACACCAAAAGTAAAAAAGTCAAAAAAAGCAAAGATGGAAAATGGGTATGGGGAAAACAATGAGTTTAACAATTAATCATTGCCATCTGTCATATAGATCTTGCTATAGTAGCCTGAGCTTTGAGAAAGGGAAAAAAAAGAAAAGATAAAACACAGACCTGCTTTATTTCTGGGGGAGCTGGAACCTCAGGAGCCAAATCTTCCCGCTCTTCAGAATCATTACCAACAGCTTCATCATCATCAGTGAAAATTTCTTCATGCTCCCAATCATCACCTAGAAACAACAGAAAGATATCCTCAACAGAATTTAGACTATCTGATTGATGTATTGAATACGCCTTGTAACATTTAAACACGAATGAAGTTCAGACCAAAAGAGAGGAAAGCAACAGATTAATAGAAAGAAGGGAATGCAATCATAAGCATGCAGTAAAAAGTATCTGTATACTCCAAATAACGATGGTGAAAGAGGAAGAAATTAAGAATTTGGTACCAGCAATTGAGAATAAGAATACCGAAGTGTGAGGACAAACATGTACCTTTTTCTATATCATCATCGTCCATATCATGATCACCTCCCCTTCGTCCTTCTTCATCATCATCACCACTCCGTTTATTGAGTCCAAGCCTATTCTTCCTAGCTGCCTCTTCTTCTTCATCTTCTTCTCCCCTGTCGGAGACATTGCCTTCTTCCTCTTCGTCAGTAGTCTTTTTACGTCCTCTTCCACCATTAACACCACTCTCCTTCTCATCAAATTTCTCCACTTCACCAAATGCTGCAGCTCCATTATTTGCAGCCTTCATCATCCATCTTTCATATCCATCAGCAGTCTTTCTCCTGTTCTTCATCTTCTCTTCTGCTTCCTCCAAAGTAAGTTGCTTATATTGTGCAACCTTGTTAAAGTTATACCTATTAAACATGCCAAACATGGGAGAAACAAGAGTATTTAAGACACGTCGTCAATATCAAGCAAATCTTAAGCAGAGACTTCTTGAATGAAACTCTCATGTTCCCTAGGGAAAAAAAGAAAACATTCACAAGAAAAATGGATTACAAGGGAAAAATATAAACATCAATAAGACTTGGAAGTAAAAGAAGAGAAAGAACAAGTTTCGTTTTCATTTTTCCCGTATTTTTTGGTTGAAAGTCAATTTCCTTTCCTAAATGAGAATCCAAATCCATTTTTTAAAGAAAACCACGTATTTTTGGACGTGAATAAGACTTGGAAGTAAACTTATCAAAGGAAGAAACTTAGACAGTTGTCTACCATATATTACTGAATGCTCCAAATCCTAATAAAAAAGCTTTGGGCCACAATTGTACAAAAAGTTTAAATCTCATACCAAGAACCAGCAGGGATAGCATTGAACTCTTTCCCTTGCATCATCAATAAGAAGTAGGTCGCTGATTGAGAACCTTCAAGATGACCCTGGTACTGAAACTGACCTGTTTCATCTTCCAACATCCAAGGCTTGTTCTTGTACTTCTCCTATGTGAGTTTCAGAAAATATTGAACAAAAGAGCATTTCAGTAACTGACCAATATCCAGATGATTCTTAATCATTCAAGTTCAGTCTATACTGTCAATGATCCAGAATTTGACTGACATTTATATGTTGTAGCAGATTTTATCCGTCCCTTTCTCTAATTTTGATTGAGTTTGACAAAGGCAGAATGAAGGTGACAATTCATTCAGACAACAATAGGAAAAGCCACATAAAAATTCTGATTTATCAATGACTTTCCATTTACAAAGGTCCCAAACTGAAAAGTTAAAATTCAGAACTAACTATTACTACACGAAAGAAGTTATTAAGAAGAGAAATGCATATACTATCATTCACATACTATCTTTATTATTTGTATTATTTGTTATCTGCATTTCAGTTTTGTTATCTGCATCACTTTCTATTGTCACATCTGCA
>JANQAP020000065.1:3178532-3196570 GCA_026874005.2 Erythroxylum coriaceum
GCGTACTATCAGACCTCCCCAGACCCCGCTTCATTGCGGGATTTCAAACTGGGTGATGATGATGATGATGATGATGACATAATTAACATTGATGGTATAATGAAGTTAAGAAGATAGAACTTAATTTCATGTCAACTAATCAAAATCAATCCTCCACACAATGTCAAAATCTCAAAAAATAATCATGACTATCACTATTTATGGTCTCAAAGGGTTTACGTAGTATGTCAAGAGTCTAAGAACAGCTAATCTTCCAAGAAGAAGAGCAGCCCGATACAAAGAGACATCGCATGTAAGCAAAGCAACAAGGGAAGAATATATACCCGCAATGCATCGGTAAGTTGGCGTCCTTGAAATCCATCTTTATGTAGAGTCCATTTATTCTCTGCATTTTTCTTCCTCGAAAAAGTTGGTAGTCCATTCATAAATCTACCAATAAAGTAGTTCTTCTCACTGCTAGGACTAGCCCGAACATTATACTCCTACAATGCAAGCAACAGAAACATGCCAAGAATTCAGCTTCCCAGAAATTCAAAAAGGAAGTGAATTACTAAAGCCTGGAACTCAGGTACAACATCTTCCAACCCAAAACAGATTTTCTTGACACAATGAAATAATTCCCACTACCAGAACCCCTCAGGAATCGAACTTTCCACCAATTTATAACACAAACAACACGGTAGAATCAACAAGAACTATTTTTTGTGGTCCATTTTAACTTCTTCTGTGATTGCAATCAGTTTCTTTCGCTATTCTATTCTTGTTCAACTTTTTTTTTTTAAGAACAGGTCAGAGACACATTGAATGAGGAAGAACAAGTGAGAGAGAGATTGAGAAGACAAACTCGAATCAAGCGAGAGACGGTCACACCACAATCATAGCATTTGGCACGATTCTCAGCCATGGTTTTGCCACAGGTCAAGCAAAGCGTCATGTGCTTGCAATTGCTTCCATACAAATCCGTCGTCGATCCACACCCACTACACGACGACTTCAACAGCAAATCAAACGACATTTCCCTTCTAACTAAGAGCAAGAGACCAAATTCCTCGTTAGGGTTTCAGAATCTAACCAAGTTTTGTGCTAACGAATGTATGAATTGGAAAAGAAATGAAAACAGAAAAATCCCATAAAATTCTTCATAATACAAAAACGTGTACACGACGACGGATAGGTCGGTTCTTTGAGAAACAGTCCAAGCCCAAGCCCAATGTTGGAATGACGACAAAAAGTCTGAAAGAGCTACGTGAAGCAGAAGAGTCAGGACCTCGTGTGTATGCGTGTGGCTCTCGGTCACCTAACCTTGCAGCAATCATTTGGACCCATCTACCACCACCATAGCTTAGCTTCGCTTCGCTTGTGTGTGTGAGTTCACCAAACTTTTTAGCCAGTTCTTTATTCATATATGGCACCAAAAGAAACTCATAGATATTATCCATCCAACCTTCAATCACCGTCTGGTCTCCAATCTCCGTCTGTCACTCCACTCGCTCTCTCTTGACCTTTTCTTGTCTACTTCACCACTCTTTTCCATCAGCAACAAACCCCAAAATGGCTTTGAAGTCCTTCATCGAAGTCCACTCCGACTCTCACTTCCCCATCCAGAACCTACCCTTCGGCGTCTTCAAGCCTCTTCCCACTTCTCCGCCTCGTCCCGGGGTGGCTATCGGCGACTATGTCCTCGACCTCTCCCAGATCGCTCTTGCCGGTCTTTTCAACGGCCCGGCTCTTAACGGCTCCGATTGCTTCCTTCAGGTCAGTGTGGTTTTATCTAGCTTAACGACGTCGTTTCTAGCGTGGACTATGATTGTCACACACAGTCACTTCTTCATATTTCATTTCAATATTATAGTTATCTGTGTATATGGTACCTTTTTTTGAGTTTTTATGGTATTCTTGTTTGAATGCATTATTGGTTTGGCAGCCTAACTTGAACAAGTTCTTGTCTTTGGGACGACCTGCGTGGAAAGAAGCTCGAGCGACCCTTCAAAAGTTGTTATCGTGTATGTTCTTCCACATATAGTACTCAAACTATCGCTATTGTTGTATTGGTCATGGGATTGTAACAAGAAGTTTGTGTCTTTTGATGCAGCTACTGAGCCCACATTGCGTGATAATGCTGATTTGAGAGAGAAATCGCTTGTTCCAATGGTACGATGGTGATAAGTACAGGAGCTTGTTGATCTTATCTGGGTTATTCTTTGATCAAATTTATTTTTGCTTGTTTCTGCAAATTCACAGAGCAAGGTTGAGATGGTACTTCCTGTTGTGATAGGGGACTACACTGACTTCTTTTCATCCATTTATCATACCAAGAATTGTGGGATTATATTTCGTGGACCTCAGACTCCAATTCGTGACAATTGGTATCTATAATTTTCTTTAAGTCGCGGGGTCTTCAGATAAGTGTCTTGCCACATACATTTGAATAGCAGTTTTGACCATACAAACTCACTTGTGTTCAGGTTCCAACTTCCTGTTGCTTATCATGGACGTGCTTCCTCCATTATTGTATCCGGAACAGATGTTGTTCGACCAAGGTCCAACTTCCATTTTGTTTTTTTTCCTATCATCACATTGATTCACTTCTTCCTTTGACAATTTCTAATTTTTGGTTTATCATCAGTAAGCTTAAAAAAGAAGTTTTTTGGACGTGGTAGAATATAAGAGCCGAAGCATTTGATATGGTTTGATTTAGTGTTCATTTTCTTGCTTATATATAAAAATGTGTCTCATTCTTACGAGGAGGGAAATTTTTAAACTTCTAGAAAATTTTGTATCCTTTTGATTAGCTAATTTATGAAGATAATTATTAAGCAAAAAGGATGGAAAGCTGAATTTGGTGGACATTTGTTGATGTTTTGTATTTGAATGTTTCTTCTCTCATGCTACTTATCGAATCCTCTTCTTGCATGCATGAACGTTTCTTTTCATGTCAATAACGATTTCATGTGTTTCCAGAGGTCAAAGTGCTCCCACTGGCAGCCCACCGGTACAGTTTGGACCTTCAAAGAAGTTAGACTTTGAGCTAGAAATGGTTAGCCTTTCAGAACATAGCCTTTAGTTGATTGACATTTTCAAGAGATGCAGAATGCTTGTGCCAATTTGAACATATCCATGTGCTTGAAAGCATTTCATATTTTTTATTGTCATCAGTATTTTCTATTTTGCTTTGAATAGTTGATGCTATACCAATTGATTCGTTACCATGTTGCTTTCAGGCTGCTGTTGTTGGCCCTGGAAATGAATTGGGAAAACCTATTGATATTAAAGAAGCAGCCGACCACATATTTGGTCTTGTGCTAATGAATGATTGGAGTGGTAATGATTGTTTTTTTGCTTCTTTGCCCCCTTGCACCCACTTCCTTCTGTTAAGAAAAAAAAGCCCTGTACTAAATCTGGGAAGTTAATTTGGACAGCTAGAGACATCCAAGCGTGGGAATCGTTTCCTCTTGGGCCTTTTCTTGGGAAAAGCTTTGGTGAATAAAAACTTTACTGTTATTTTCCTTTACACTATTTGGTGTATTACATGCAATATTTTTGAAGATCAATTACTACTAGCTCGTTTAATCTATTGTCTGCCAGCTCTATTCTGGGGCCGTACTTATTCATAACCCATTTGTAGGTACTACAATATCCCCATGGATTGTGACACTTGATGCTCTAGAGCCATTTGTTTGTGATGCTCCCAAGCAGGTTCTGATTTTTGGAAAATGCAACATAATTTGAATTGATCTACTCTAAATTTTCTCTCAGTGGTTTCTTATTTAATCTGTCGTGTGCTGCAGGATCCCAAACCCTTGCCCTACCTCACTGAAAAGATATCAAAGAACTATGATGTTTCATTGGAGGTAAATCTGGCAGCATACCAGATTATTTACCTATATATCTCATGAATTGTTTTGCTGAAAATCGAAGCTATGTTCTTGGCTGTGAAGTATCATGATTGTTAATAACTATGAAGCACATATATTTCTCTGTCACCATAGTTAACGGATATGTTTCTTCCTGTTTAAGGTGCGAATTAAACCAGTGGGAGAACAAGATTCGCATGTCGTCTCTAGGAGTAACTTAAAACACTTGTAAGGCCTTTCTTTATCTTTTTCCATCAACCACTGAATTCTGAGGATTTCCCGCTGCAGTGTATTACAAGTACAAATACATGCATACAATCTGCATATTAGATGACTTAAGTTAATCTTTATCATTTCGTTCATTATAAAACTTATTAACCAAGGGGGAGTATTGTAACTTTTCTTCATCTGTTGCTTTGGGCTCTTCCATTGAATGTACTTAACCTCTTTGATTTGGTTAACAGATATTGGACCCTGACTCAACAGCTTGCGCATCATACAGTGAATGGTTGCAATTTAAGACCAGGCGATCTACTTGGAACTGGAACAATAAGTGGACCTGTACGGCTTCAATCTTTTCCAACTTTTCTAGGATCTTGCCTTAAAGTTAATATTTGCTCTACCATGTTGTTTTGAACAGGAACCAGATTCTCTTGGATGCTTGTTAGAGCTAACTTGGAACGGAACAAAGCCGTTGTCGTTAAAAGGGACAGAGAGAAAATTCCTGGAAGACGGAGATGAAGTCATAATTAGTGGTTATTCTAAGGTCCATAATCCTTAACTCGTATATCTATAGTCTGTATCTTTCTCATAAATATTCCGTATATCTCTAGCCATCGTTAGAATCTTGATTAACCATCTTAGAGCTCTTTTTCTTGGCTCACTACTTTGGGAAGGGCTTGGCGTTATCCTAATTAGGACTTTTGGTTTAAATGCTGCCTGTGTATATATCGTCCTGCTTGCTTCCTCTCAAGTGCCAACTACGTGAACTGGTCGATTTTGTATTTTGGAAGAGTTAAATTCTGAGGACGATCACCAAATCATATTGTTTCTTTAATCAAACTTTAATCAATGGCTGTGGGGCAATTAAAGTGTTCTTAAAAGAAACTTCACACGGCACGGCAGGAAAGGTTTCGTTTTTCATGCCAGCAATCATCTCGTCGTATTGATAGGGAAAATTGGAAACCTGGAAGTGCTTAAGTTGGTAGTTACTTGCATTAACTTACAATCCTATGAACTTTGGTTTTGACTGGTGTACTAATGAGTAGGGATTTGAATCCTGTGCAGGGAGAGGGATATGTTGTTGGCTTTGGTACATGCTGTGGGAAAATTCTTCCAGCACACCCCTATTGAAGATTGAAGTTTCAGACTTTGATATGAATCTCTTCTTCTTTGTAATGTCTTATGTTTCCCTGGAGAGTGTAACTCAAGGCGTCGCTGGAACTGTTACAATAAATGTCATTTCAGCATCCATAGCCTTATAAACTGAAGTTTCTTTTCATGCTATGTTTCCAAATATAAGATAGGCCCAATGTGTTCATTTTCCACCATTTATGTGCAAAACGAAATTGTAGAGCCGTAGAAGGAAGCTCAAAGGAATTAAATATATTATATAGTTTTAAATTTACATATGTTAAAATTAATTAATTTTAAAACTGAAAATAACAATTTTGATTTAAATAATAATTAATAAATGTGAAAAAAATTAACAAACTAAAAAAATGTTATTTAAGAAATCTTTTATTAGAAATTATTATTATAATAATTTTGATAATTATAATTAGGACCCAAAAAGAATTCAACTCTTATTTTTTAAAAAGTTTTGAATTAGTTAATTTTTTAGCTTAATTTTAAATTTTTTAGGTTTAATTTAGTTTAACAATTTTTTTAAATAAATAGATTAATTAATTAATTAATTAATCTTATCATTATTATCAACACTTAATTAAAATCTCGTTAATAAAGTCCGATAGTACGTAACTTTTACTCTTACTTAGTAGAAAATAACTAAATACATAAATACAGATAAATTTTAAATAGAAACAATAATAACATTAATAATAAAAATAAATAAGACAATACAAAAATAATGTCCAATCCGAACATTTTAAAGGTTAATAATAAATAGGAAGATAAGATTATTAATTAATTAATCTATTTTAATAAATAAATTAATTTTTATTTAATAATTTGAATTATTTTTTAAAATTTTAAACATCGATTACATCTTTTAAATTTTAACTCCGAATTTAAAAACATTGATTTCAACGGCACCACGCCACTTCTACTGTGAAAAGAGAACGTTAAAGCGGACAATGGTCAACGTCATCATGAATCTACGCTAAAGAGACAGTGGGCTTCATTTCGTATTTGGAAAAAGACTGTGGGTCCCGTTAGATATGAACGGACGGTGCAGATGCCACCGTCTGATGCCTATTATTATTACCCGCCAAAGATCATTCAAGAATCGCAAGGTATCCCCACCACCATTTGGTAGCTCTTCTTGTTATTATTACTTTTAACGTAACGTAACTCTTCTTCTTCTTTCAATCGCTCTGATCTGATAGAGACGCCATGAAACCTGCTCGCAACAACGACTACTACTTTAGCTCCTTCTCCTCCTTCGTCACATACAGTTTTTGTAACGACCAAATCGCCCCTACGCACCGCACCTTACAAGTACCCATCTCCAACCCTCAATCGGAGGACACCGCAGCCGCCAAGATCCAGTCTTCCTACAGGGCCCACAGGATCCGCAAGCTCTACAGAACGATCTCATCCGTCAACTCCGAGGCCGATGAACTCCAGCGCCAAATCCAACGGCAGGAGACGGTCGACGCTCTTCGGAGCAGCGAACGCGAGAGGCTGAGAATGAACGAGGCGTTGATGCGATTGCTGCTGAGGCTGGACTCGGTGCCGGGGATTGATCCGACGGTGAGGGAAGCAAGGAGGAAGGTGAGCCGTAGGATCGTGGGGTTGCAGGAGATACTGGACGGTGTGTGCGGATACAAATTAGTTGGTGAGTGGGAGTGGGACCCAGCTTGTATAGGTGGGTTGATGAGGATCAACGGTTGGGATGGGATGTTGGAGGAGATGGAGGAAAAGGTGTGCAGGGAAAGAGGTGGGGAAGAGATGGAGAGGTTTTGTGCTCAGTATCTTGGGTTTAGGTGCTTCCAGAGATTTCTTCGTGACCCTTAATTTTTAATAAATAAAACATCACCATGTAAATTTGTTTAGCATTTTTAATTAATTTGCGATATGGATTATAAGATGTCAAAGTCAATCACAATAAGCAGAGCATTCATGTGCATAATCATGCCATATAACTGATAGAAGGGATCCTTTGAATTTACAAATTAACTAAATAAACAATAACAGCAAAAATTACGCGCTGTCGTTAGCTCGCAATCCACTAGTCCACGTCCACCACGTACCTTCTAAATTATCAATTATCCGAATAGATTCGAATCGGATCTAACCCGTTACCATCCTTTGTAGTGACGGTAACTTATCTAGGCAACACGGCTGCATTTGCAACGAGACATGCAGCTTTTGCACTGAGCAAGAGTTGGATGAGCACCGTCACACTCGCATCTCTTACTGCACTTTGACCTTGAGCTCCCACCCCACAAGCACCTGCCCATGCACCGTAGAATTGGCACGCACTTAGGGCAACTGTACTTCATCTGCTCCACGATGCAGTCTTTACATGCACTGCCTCCGCCGTCCGGGGTACAAGCCGCTTCCTCCGACACCAGTAGCATCCACAGGCACACCGTCATTAGCAGCGTTGCCACCGTAAGTCTCTTCTTTTCTTACATGTACGTTCCTTAAAAGTTCAAACCTAGCCTGCACTTGTACAAAAGAAGTCCCTTTATAGATGCAATCTCTTTGTCAAAGAAAGGTGACTGACTCTTATGTATTTGTTCACATTACGATCTAGGTCTAACTGATTCCCACAGCCATTTGATGCGAGGTTGAGATGGGCGCTTATTTTTTCAGGCTGTTTGGAAAAAGCTTTCAAGTTGAATTCATTGACGGATTGGATTTAATTACATTTGTTGGATTGAATTAAATTCGATTTATACTGTTTAGAATAAATCTATAAATATTATAATTAAATTCAATTATATTGTTTGGAACACAATAAAAATAAATTCAACTACTTTATATGACTTTTTTATTCTTAACTAAAAATAGTATGTAATCAATGTGTATATATTTTGTAGTAATTTGTATATTTATGATGTGTATATTTAGAAAAAAATTTAATGTTTTGAAAAGAACTGACTCTTCAATTCACACACTAAATCGCACCATTTAAGATGTGAATTGAATTCATAAAGAAAATGAGATTCAATTACGTGGTTGAATTCTAGTCATCTCTTTTTTTAGCATTCCAAACACATAAATTGAATTTAATTACATAAAATTAATAAATTCAATTCAATTCATTAGATTCCAAACATCCTTTACTCTTTTCTTTTTTTATTTTTGTTATATTATTTGTTTTATTACTTATTTTATATTTTTATTTATTATGTATTTATTTATTATTATTATCTTTTATGTCAATACTAGTTAGGGATAATGTTTCATATTATTAGATTTCTTAAGACTGATTTTCACTAAATTGTTATTGTTAAGTTCTACGTTACAATTATATGCTAATTAGGGACGAATCACTTATAACACAACTCTTTGACGTTATTAAATAAATAAGAGAGAGTATAAATAGGAGAATTCGAACACAAGACTTTTTAGCCTCTTATTCCCTACTCTACCAATTTGATCACCCTTAAGAGACAGTACACGCACATTATTCCTACTTAAACTTGAATTTAGTTAAATATAACTTTTTATAATTAATTGAAGTTGAAAAAACTTATCATCTCTATCATATTACTAAATAAAATAAATAAATACACATCTCTCACATTAAAGCAATATTCCTTGCAGCCCCTCACGGATAGCCTAGTGGTAGTGGTAAAAAGGGGGAGAGGATTGTGTGATAGGTCGTGGGTTCAAACTATGGGAGGAGCAGCTTTTGTTAAGGTGATGTAATCCTCCTGATAGTGGCCCATCCGTTAGAACAGGTATCCCTTCTACCGTCTAAGATCATATCCAAATTTACCTATCTGTGAGCCGCCAGGATTAGTTGAACAATGCCAAGAATCTGAGGTATCACCCCCAAAAAAAAAAAAATTCCTTGCAAATTGCAATCTATGGTTGCATGTCTCCATCTGCACCATTTTGTGTGCAGTTAATGAGGACCGTAGATTGCCGGCAACAAATCTTAGCCGCCGCTAGAAATGCTAAACCCTCGACCTGCATTCTTGACCAACGCGCCTAACACGGCGTACTCTTTAAGCGCCCTATCAAAGACATTGCACCGAAGCAGAGGTGGGAAGAACAGCCATGAACCGGTAACCATCACGAACCCGACCGACAATGGAGTGGATACCAACCTGGGAACGCGCAATTTGTTGCCGACCACCTTCTTGACGGCGACCTCAGCCACTAGGCAAAGCCCGTGGAGCAGAAAAAAGCACGTGATCTCCCACGAGGGCTTCACGCGCCCCAAGTAGAGAAAATCAGTTCGTGCATGACACCCGACACGACAAAGGTTGCGAACAATGCAGAGAGTTGAGCGCAGTTCCGACCAATGAGAGGCGTAAACACGTTGCGTACTGGTTCATACACTGTAGGACGTAGGATATTGCTGACCATGAGGTTCCATCTTCGACCACAGAAGTCTTGGAGCGAGCTCGATAGGTAGGGTTCGTTGAACGGAGGCTCCAACTCCAAAGGAAATATGGCTCGAACCAGGGTTGCAACCTTTGCTAGGGTTAGTTCAAGGTAGAAATAGATAAGGCAATATTGAAAAAGTAATAGGAGCTGTGGATGGATAGAGTCCTTGTACTGATAAACTCTGAGCAATATAGCCAGAAGCAGACCTTTCGTTGCATAGTTCAACACAAAAGATTTCTGGGTCTTTTCAGGAAAAACGTTTTGATATGTGTTCCGTTTGGTTCCTCCATTTTTAGGCCATTCATTTGGTGGGTTATGAGGTGTGGTTTGCTGCACAAGGAAGCAACGGAGATAAAAAGAGTAAGAGACAGTGAAGGGTCTGAAGACAAGGGGCCTTTACCAAAAGCCAAGAGTAAGAGTTTGAAGTTTGCGAGCCAAGAAATGAAGAAAGCTGTGGTACTTAAGAAATGAACACAAGTGAAATTGAGAGGAAGAGCAAGAAAGAGGCAGACAATAGGTAGAACACAGATGAATCTTTTACTACCTTTGGGGATGAGTCTTCGAATGGCATAGCAATAAGTTAGTGAAGCAATTACTATGAGCCATACCTTGAAGAACTTAAACACCTCTTCCTCCATTTTATTTCCTGTATTCTCCTCCAACTTCACCTACTAATTATATATAATCGGAAGGTGGATGGTTGATTCACATTGTCTAGCAAGTTGCAAGATATTCTGGCTTAATTCTCAAAAAAAAAAAGAAAGATATTCTGGCTTTCTGCAATTTGATTCATCAATTAATCTGATTAGGAATAGAGTTAACGGCTCAACAGAAGTATTCTAACCAGTCTATAAGGTATCTTCCTCAAGTTTTTATGTTTTTAATGACATTTAATTGTTGTTTCCCAATTTAAAACTTCTATATCAAATCCAAACCGGAAGTTTCCATTTTCAAGTTTTTCTTCTCACAAATTTTCCCATTCTGACAATAATATTTATAGTACAATAATTATTGTAATGTGTACAAGTAAAAGTAGATCACAAAAGAAAGAGCATTGAAGATGCAGAAGAGAAGTTGGAACTGAATATGCAAGTTGTCCCAACATTTATTAATGGAGAATGAGTAGGGTTTAAGGCATGTCAATTCAAAAGGGCAAAAGGACAGGCACTTAAAAGGAACCAAATCCTGTACCAATTCTGTTTCACGCAATCTTATCTATACAAATATGTGAAACTCATATAAGACCCAAAGAAATGTATAGATGAGATCACGTAAAACAGAATTAGTACAGGGTAGTAAATACAGAGGATCTCATCCCACGTAAAAACATTTGATGCAACCATATAACTCAAAAAGTAAAATTTGAAGGACCACTAGCTAGTGACAATTGAGAAATAGAGGGAGACGACAATGTCATTCAATGACTTTAGACAGGAACATCAGTGTCCATGGCCAGCAATGGTAGAAAAAGGCAAGTACGTGTTTTTGTTCTTTATCTACTGCTGGGGCCTCTTTGATTTATGACTCTGAGTGCGACTTCGTTGGTCGTTATGAAACTCTTCCTTGTAATCTATTGTTCACAAGTTCAGAAGTTACACCCAGGACAGGAGGTCGTCACACTCAGATTTCCAAAGGTATTTTTAAAAAATAATTGACTAAAAGTGAAGACATGTCAAAACTTCATTTATCCAAGAACTCGTAATCTACAAATTATTATACGAACTTCAGAAAATTAGATAGATAATGCGTAGCCACTTAATCGTGAATGGAGGAGACATTCGAACTTTTCTACAGTTATACAATTTCTAGGCCTCAAAAGTTGGATGATCGAACTGTCCAAAATCTAATCGACGCCCTCAACAGTTACAAACAGGAAAACTACATGTTATCAAACAAAACTCGGCCGTTCTCTGACAAGGCAAGTCTGTCATCATAAAATATCAGCTTAGTTCTCATTTTGATCGTTCCTTGCAGCCATTTAGGTTTTAATCACTAACCAATACTTTGCTCAAATCTTCTACTGGTGCTGCTGCTCATATATTTGCACATAAGCCTCAGAGAGTGCAACCATTTGAGGAAGAGTTTCTGAAACATGAAGATCTTGCATCTCATACCTGAAAAAGAATATATATATATATACCAGATACTTTAGATGACAAACAGGAACCACCTTGTGCGCATGATGCAGATGCATAAAGAAAACGATTATAAAACTAATGGGTAAGTTTTACCAAAGCAATTTGAATGTATGAATATATTAGCCATCAGGTACGATTATTTTTCCTGCCATTCCACCTCCTAGTAACGTCAGATTTCAATTCAAATAGCACTAGAGCATGGGTTGCATTTTTATCTATCTATTGATTCAGGAGAATTACCATAGTTCTTCTGACTTCCTTTGCACAAAAACCCTGTAGGACCCCTCTTTAGGTTTACCATCATGAACTATATTGGCAACCAAATCATACTTTGACCGCAGTTTCTCCTTCTCTTTAGGCATTGGCAAAGGAATATAATCCTTCAGTTCCAAGTTTTTCACTGGAAAGTTGACTGCAGGAGAAAGTACATGTAAGTTCTGATGTTAAGTGTTCATTGATTTGTAATGCCCAAAAAAATAAAAACCACTAACCTAACGTTGGATTCTTCTCAATGAAAAAATTATTCTTCTTAAATCGCTGCATGTGAAGTACTAAATACTTGGGCAATCGCGTAATGCGAAACTTCATCCTGGCTGCACGAGGACGTACAACTTCAGTCACAGTCTCACCATCAAACTTCTTCAATATATTGAATAGAGGTACTTGAGGTATAATATTCTTCTCCATCACATCTTTGAAGAGCGGAGGTGGAGGCAAGTCAAGCCCAAGCATCAAGAATGACATTTTAGAAGCTTCCACAACAATGTCACCACGCACAGTTCCACCCTCTGTAAAAGCATCTGGATCATCATCATTTTCTTTTTTTTCTGTAACAAATATTTTAGGAATCTCCTTCACAACCTCCAATTCACCCTGCCAAGCAAAGAGATGTTTTAGTCAGCATGATCAAGGTTAACAATAAAGGAAAAGTGGTGGCAATGGAGTGTGATGAAATAAAGAGAATTGGTGTGGCAGGTAAACCTGAAAGCACTCATGAATAATGCTACTATTTTTCTTTTTAGTTTTAAGATCCGCATGCAGTGTATTAAGAAGCCATGCCATGAACTCCACAGGGTCAGACTGTTGTCCTATGCGAAACCTTTTCTTACTTGCTTTCATAACTGCCTGAAGAAACTCATGCGGGCTCACCTGTATATAGGAAAAGTCATAGAAACATCAATCCTTTCTGCATGTACCATAGCTTCAAAATATCATCACAATAATCAAACCTGTCCTTTGAAATTTCTGGGATGCCATATCTTCCGTGTCAGTTCCCCGAAGCGATGAACAAGGGGAGATTTGCAATGCTGATAGTTTTCAGGTATCAGAAAGAAGTTTCTTAAGGGTGTAACTCTCATCAACGATTGAATTGTGACATTCACAAAATCAGTCTCCTTTATATTATTTAGACCCACCTGCATATTGGAGAACAAATTAGATAATGAAAAAAAAAGAAGCTTAACACTCTTAAAAGTGCAGCAAGAACAATCAATATCTAAATGTGACAGTATGAAGGTACCATTCCAGGAAGGTAATCAGAACCATCAAGTGCCCTTGACCATTGCCTGTTTTTGTCAATCTGTTCAACTAGATCCTTGGTAAACCTGCACAAATAACAGCCAAATAATAATAACAATCTTCAATGTTCCAACACAGTATACAAAACTAGATAAGCCACTAACAAATAAAATACAGAAACTCAGAATGAAAGGTGGCAAGAAACCCTGACAACAGAGAAAGTATATTCAAGGACATGATAAAATCATGGTGTTCAGATTAGATAACCAAGGAACTGTACGATTTAATCAGGACAGTAATCTGTACTGCAGGTGCACAGACATACACAAACACATACACACACGAAAACAGACAGACAGACAGACAGACAGACCTTGGGTTCAGTACATGCCGAATGTCATCCAATGATGGGTCAATAACTTCATATCCATCGGGAAGACAGTAAACTTTCTCTGTCTGAAGATTAATGTAGACATGATGTCCTGCTTCAAGGCTATGAGTATAAGCGTGAGATTTCTTTCCTCGTCCTTGATAATACTTACCACAAACCAAACATGCATAAACATTCAAGTTTGACAATGAAACAGAACAAAATCTTTCGAAATCAAAATCCAACACCTGCAATCACAAATCATGCAATTAGATAAGGCACAATTGAACAGGTACCTGAGTCCAGTAAAACCCAAAGAGATAAAAGTAACAAAACTCAAACACCATCCAGACATGCCAATCTATACCTGGCGATTGACAGTATCAAGATAAGGACAATCTTCGCGAGGTTCGATTTGCTTCCTAAAATTCCCTTGATCAGGACCTTGTACATCTAAACCTTCATCATCATCATCCTCATAATTGTTATCCTCATAACCATTCTCTATTCTAGTGTTTCCATAATTATCTCCTTTACTTGAGTTAACATGCTCCCTTCTATGATCTTCTTCCTCATCATCCGCGTCATTGTATGGAACAAGTGGGTTCCCAATAGCTTGAGGAGGAGAAGGAGACGACGAAGGAGAGTCCTCTACCAGTCTCTGCCTCTTCGAGACCCCTTCTTCACCTCCCATATTTTCATCTTCTCTTTTCGTTTTCATTCTCTGTGGTCTCTTCCAAATTAACTGGTCAAATTGGCCATCAACTAAATGGTTAACTTCTGGGGGAAAAAAATATACCAAAGAAACAAAGGGCATTCTTAAACAAACCATTACAGGTAAGACCAAGACTAACCTAAAAAAAATTAAAAAACCAAAACTGAGCAAGAGAGAAAACTTAAGCTTGGATAACCAACAAAAATATAAGATAGTGCCGGTATATGACCGGTTAGGTTCACAAGTGAGATAATAATTCACGAAACGCCATCAAAGTTAACATTTCTATTCCGAGAAAGCTTTCTTACCAAACAAACACGAAAAAGAAAACAGAAAGATTAACTTTCCTTTTCATTTCAAAAATTAATCAAATAAATGAACGCCCAAGCAAATGTTGGAAAGGAGTTAAATAATAATAACTACAAATACGATAAGCAAAAAAATTCGAATCTGCAAACCCTAATCAATCAATCGCCTACCGGAATTTGAATCATCAAAACCTCAACTTACAGGAAGACGATGAACATAGTTGAAGGTGGCAGACGTACACCAGAGCAACTTCAGGTGAGCTAACGGCACAGCAAACTGGAACGGGTCGCGACTCGGAAGAAAATTGAGTGAGTTGGAAGACGAGAGATGCCACTCTATAGATAGTTCTTTCTGATACTCTTACAAATGTATTGGGCTGACCCAATAATCACATCCGGTTTACTGATCCAAATTATATTAAAATAAATATATTAAATTAAAATATGAGAAATTACAATTATTATTTTTAAATATATTATACAAATTTTCAGTTTTATATAAAATAAGTTAAATATTGAAAATTTTGAAGAATTTGAAATTAATTTAAAGTTCCACGATCAATGTGGGTCACACACGAAATACAAAAACATAACGAACTTAAGATATTTAAAGTTGAAAATCGGTCAACCACCGTGGCCTGGCCTCTTGACTTGTCTCTTAAGCCCTGCTGTTGACTGGTGTGAAGACTGCAATGGGGTGCTTGCTAATGTATCAATACCTCCCCCATTGACGAAGGACTTGTCCACAACGCCGAATGGTAAAGGTAGGTCTTCATTAGATGGAGCCACCTCGGCCATTGAATCGGCTGTCGCATTAGGAAGAGAAGGGTTGAGAGAAGGCAACTTGTCCGAATATTCCCATGTTGCCTCATCCTTAGTTGAGGCATCCCACTAAACTAATAATTGTTCCACTGTTGTCCAAGTCGCTGAATCGTTCCATGTCCCAAATAGCTTGAGGCTGTAGGAAGGGGCAACCATTATCGTCGATAGGTGGTAATTGGACTGCAGACAGATATGGGGAACTGAAACAAGGTCTAAGAAGAGACATGGAAAATGGGGTAGATCTTGGATTCTGAAGGCAGATCCAATTCATAAGCAATAAAGCCTATTCGATGCAACACCCGAAACGGTCCATAGTAGCGACGTGATAATTTGGGTGATGAACGATGGTGGATGGATAATTGGCGATAAGGCTTGAGTTTCAGATAAACCAGGTCCCCTTCTTTAAGCTTACCGAGTGATCTCGTTGTCCGAGGTAGAGTCGATTGCTTTCAACGATGAGGAGCCCAGTGTGTAAGATGGAATGGTCGGCGGAGGTCGTCCGTATAAAGCTTGAAAAGGAGACATTTGGATGGACGAGTGGAAGCTTGAATTGTACCAGAACTCTGCCAACGGAAGGAAACGAGGCCATAACTTGGGTTCGTCACAAGCAAAACAGAGGAGGTATGATTCTAAACAACGATTTACTACTTCAGTTTGTCCATTTGATTGAGGGTGGTAAGCACTGCTGTAGTTCAAAGTGGTGCCTATGACACGAAATAATTCTTGCCATAACTTAACGAGAAAGATTGGGTCCTGATCAGACACTATCAATTTAGACAACCCATGTAGTTTGTAAATATCTGATAGAAAAATTGCGTCAAGAGATGTTGCTCAGTATCTCGGTGACAAGGGAATGAAGTGTGCGTACTTTGTCAAACGGTCCACAGTGACCCATATTGTGGTCTTTCTGAGAGAGGGAGGCAGATGGGCAATAAAGTCCATCGTAAGGTCCTCCCATACCTGATTGGGAATGGGTGAGGTTGCAATAGACCGAATGGTTTCTGAGTGAGGTACTTAGTTTGTTGACAAACTTAACATTCCTTGACATAGTTTCGGACGTCATTTGAAAGGGAGGGCCAATAGAAGGATGCGGCTAAACGAGATAAGGTTGCTTTTGCGCCAGAATGACCACCTAATGGAGAGCTGTGAAACTCGTTCAATAAAGTGGTGCGAAGTCTGGAAAGTGGAGGCATGAATAATCTGCTTCGGTACTAAACCGAGCCATCATAAATGACATAATCAGTAACCTCAGGGTCATTGTTGCTAATTTGCCGTCGGAATGTCAAGCCTGCTTCAGACGTCGAAAAATGGTCACGCAAAACCGCAAGCCATGGCATGGTGGGTGAGGTAACTGCGAAGCAAGATGGGCTGTCAATTCAAGAAAGGGCATTGGCAACATGATTCTCACGGTCGGGTTTGTATCTAATCTCATAATTGTAACCCATAAGTTTTGTGAGCCATTTTCTTATTCTGGAGTCTAAATGGTCCGAGTCAATAAATGTTTAAGACTCTTCTGGTCTGTGTAAATGATGAATCGCTACCCTACCAAGTATTGCCGCTACTTTTGTATTGCCTGTGTCAAGGCATAAAGTTCTCTCGTATAAGCTCATGTTACTTGCATTCGTGGGCTCAACTTCTTGGAAAAGTAAGCAATTGGGTGGTCTGCTTGGGCAAGGACGACTCCAATTGCACACCCTGATGCATCTGTTGTGAGTTCAAATGGGACAGTAAAATCTGAAAGAGCCAAAACCGGAACTGTAGTCATTCGTGATTTGAGATCTTCAAAGGCTTTTTGCGTAAGTGCAGACCATGTAAAATGTGGTAATTTGAGAATGTCTGTAAGAGGGCCTACGATGGTGGCATAATGTTGCACGAAACATTGGTAGTAACCTGTGAGACCTAAAAAACCACGCAAAGCAGCCATAGATGTGGGAATTGGCCACTGTAGTATGGCTTTAAGTTTGTCCGAATCCGCAACTACACCTTGAGTAGAAATAATGTGGCCTAAATATTGAACTGTTGGCACACCGAATACACATTTAGACATTTTGGAACAAAATTGATGAGCATCTAAGAGAGTGAAAACCTGAGTGAGGTGACCAAGATGATAAGATAAATTGGTGTTGTATATCAAGATATCGTCAAAGAAGACTAATATGAAGCAACGTAAAATCTCCAAAAAAGATCGTTCATGGCTGCTTGAAACATGGATGGTGCATTAGTAAGGCCAAAAGACATGACTACAAATTCATAATGCCCATCTATTGTCTGAAAAGTTGTCTTATGGATGTCTTCAGATGCGATGTGGATTTGATGGTACCTAGAACAGAGATCAATCTTTGAAAAATAATGGCCCCTTCAAGCTCATCCAAAAGTTCATCTTCTGTTGGTATTGGAAAACAATCACAAATTGTGATTGCATTCAAAGCACAGTAGTCCACGCAAAAATGCCAAGTACCGTCTTTCTTACGAACAAGCAACACTAGAGAAGAATAGGGGCTAGTACTTGGCCGAATGACACCATCACGTAACATCTCACCAATGAGTTTGGTCATGATATCT
>JANQAP020000065.1:3210671-3231453 GCA_026874005.2 Erythroxylum coriaceum
AGAAATGTTAGCTCGCCATCATTTATTCAAGAGGTCGTGATGTTTGATTCTTAAGTGGTTAGTATTCTGAAAACTTTGTGCTGATGTGTTAAACGAGTGTATGAACTAATGGGTGGCAGAGTGTGTTTGTCACTTTTTCTTTTTCTCTTGTTATAGCATCCTCGCATCATGTTTGAGTTTTTCCAACTCAAAATAGTAAGCAATTTTCTGTTCATATTTCTGGGCTTGACTAGTCTGAAGATAATTGCACCGAGTCTCACGAATAGGGAGTTTTTTGGGTAGAGATTACCATGTTAAGAAATGCATCCCAGAGCTTTTTGCTTGTTGATAAATGCAAGCTTTAACATGACCATGTTGTCCTTGATCTTAGCATGATTTTTTGCTAACCTCCAATATCAGTTATCCAGTGTTAACTTCATCAGTGAAATGGTAGGCCTTTCATTTATATGTATAACTCGCTAATGGCTTGCTGATGTTGTATACTTGCGGAACTTCTCATAGATCCGTCGTGAATATGGATTTTATTTTCTTTTTTCCAGACAAATATGCACTCATATATACAACTCAAAAATCCATTTTGATCTATTTGTTAGCTAATACTTTCTCGTTGTTTTTGTACAGTCAGACTGGCCATGAACAAATCTTTCGTTTGCATCTATGAGCTTATGTGTGCACCTAACCTTCCTTGTTGAAATTACGAATGAATGTCTTGTCTTTTCTGCAGGTGCGTGGAATGCGAGCCATCTGGTAGCTTTTAGGATGTTAGAACTGATGATAGTGAAGAATCTTCCTTTTTGGTCCTTTATTGTTCTTTTGTTCCCCCTGTTTTTGTTGATTAATGTGGTTAGGGGATATGATCATTTGCTTTGTTTTTTTAATGATCAGAATGACAGCCAATGGCGGGAATATCTTTGTAGTTATGCCGTTAGGTTCTTTGCTCCTTCCGAAGTCTTTTTAACTTGGAAATGTCTAACCCTTATGATCATAGATTGGAGACAGTAGTGGAAATGTAAAATATTATGTATTTCCCCTGAAGGATGATTATGTGTATTCAACTGCCAGGTTTCTTTTACTTTTCCCAAGCATTCCCTTATTTACAGGTTCACTGTACATCATGTAATCCAAATAAAGTGTTCAGGATCTGACCCAAAATTAACGGGCCAAATTCGAGTTTATCAGGTTTCGAAGGATTGGCTTGACCGGATTGGTTGAGCAAAACGATGTCATTTCAGCTTCGATCAAATTAAAATTTGGAGTATCTAATTGTAAACTCGATTGGTCGGATTGGACCAAGAAGTCCTTAGAGGTATATTTCTGTGCTTATCTTTCACACGATGTTCATTGAAAGTTATTAAAAAAATCAAATAAAATTATAATAACTATTTGAATTTCTTAAAATCAAATTAATATTAAATAAGTGAATAATATATTCACTTATAAAAAATATATAACTCTAAGATACCTGAAATTATGTTACAATTTATAGTAAATGTTAAATATTATTTTTATTATGATTTTAAAATAAATATTATATGAGATTGTTATGATGTATTCGTTTTTAATTTAATAGTAAGTTTTTAAAATTTTTAATTGAGTGATTAATTTTTTAAAATTTTGAAATTAAAATTTTTAATTAAATGATTAATTTTTTTACAATTGAGTTTAAAATTTGTATTAACGTAATTAATAGATGAACATTCATATCATTTTAATATAATATAGACATGTCATGAAATTTTCTATTGCAAACTAGGGAACTACAAAAGCATAATATGAAAAGCAATGGCTTCTTTTTACGTCAAAACGGAGCGTTTTCAAACATAAAGGGGTCTCTACTCTCTATAGAGAGATGAGAATCCAAGTAATCAGATACTCTGGGAGAGAGAGAGAGAGAGAGAGAGAGAGGTTTTAGCTAAGCAAAAGCAATGGCAGAAGATTTGGTGCTAGACACGGCGATTAGAGATTGGGTGCTTATACCTCTCTCTGTGGTTATGGTTCTCATCGGGATCCTCCGTCACTTTGTCTCCAAGCTCATGCGCTCTTCCCAGGTGCCCGATCCCAAGATCGTCAAAGAAGGGTATGGTGTCTCCTATTACAAATTCGTCTTTATTTTTCTAATTTTAATGTTTAAGACGGAAGGTTCATTAATCGTTGATTGGTTTGATTCAGGCAAGTGATCGTTAGGGCGCGGAATTTGCGTGCCGGCGCTAATTTCATTCCTCCCAAGGCGTTTCATGCTCGTAGGGTTTATTTTAGCAACGAGGTTTGCTTTAGGGTTTTCTATTTTGTTCTTTTGTCTTTTTGGTAATTTCGGGTCTGGGATTTGTGAATTGGAACTTGGGTGATTGTCAAGTTTCGCAAAATTCATGCCATTTAGAAGTTTTAGTGTGGATTAATTAATAATGGGATCCTTTTGATTTGTTGAACTTGCTCGGGAGTTGGTTCAAACTTCAAAAACAACAGACTTGGTTAACTGAGTAGTGATTATTAGCTACGACTGGATCTCAGATCGTAATTCGTTTGATTCAGGCAAGTGATCGTTAGGGCTCGGAAATTTGCGCGCCGGCGCTAATTTCATTCCTCCCAAGGTGTTTCATGCTCGTAGGCTTTATTTTAGCAACGAGGTTTGCTTTAGGGTTTTATCTTTTGTTCTCTTGTCTTTTTGGTAATTTCGGGTTTGGGATTTGTTAATTGGAACTTGGGTGATTGTCAAAGTTTTCAAAAAAGTTTTAGTGTGGATTAATTAAGAATGGGATTGTTTTGATTTGTTGAACTTGCTTGGGAGTTGGTTCAAACTTCAGAAATCGCAAACTTGGTTAACTTAGTTGTGATTATTAGCTAGGACTGGATCTCAGATCGTAATTCAACATGAAGCTAATTTCTTGTGTGAGGAGAGAGTACCATTGAACAAGTTACTATTCTTTTCTCTATTTAGGCTAAAGAAGTTTGAAACAGCTTTATTCCTTATTAAAAATATGGCTCAGTAGTTTTCCTTGACAAATACTTGAGAGTTTGCAGAGGGGTGGCATTGTAAGAGTGTAGTAGTTTCTTTATAGTCAGGTCTCACATGGGCTTGAGGAGATTTATGGGTTTCTTCTCCTTATGACTTGTCAATCAGATGTTTTTTTTTTTCCCGTGGTTTCACATCTTGGAAACTTTATGAGTTCCATATTGTCTTAATTTGTTTTTTACCCTGAACCTGTTGGATTACTGCTATGCTAATGCCTTCTTTGGCTGTTTATAGGAAAATGGACTATTATTTGTTCCTAAGGGCCAGGCACAAAACGCTCAGGCACAAATGTTTTCTGATCCAAATATGGCCATGGATATGATGAAGAAAAACTTGTCTATGATCATTCCCCAGGTATTGGAAGATATGTTGATTTTAGTTGTTCTGTAGAATCTTTGTTCATACTATCATAATTGACTTGGTGATTTGTATTGTCCTTGCTGGCCAGACTCTTACATTTGCATGGGTCAACTTTTTCTTCTCTGGATTTGTTGCAGGTTTGTTCATTAACATTGTGTTAGAACTTGCAGATTATTGATCTTTTTCATTAGTTACGTGATCTGTAATTTTGTTGTGCATATTTTGTTTAACTTTAGATTAGCATGCTGAACTTATTGATATTGCTACTCTATTGGTTGCAGCCAAGATACCTTTTCCACTGACTCAGAGGTTCAGATCAATGTTGCAGAATGGTATTGACTTGAGCACTGTTGACGTCAGCTATGTCAGTAGTCGATCATGGTACTTGTCTACTTTTCTTAACAGGAAACTAATAAATGCACATTACTCTAAATTGTATATTACTAGACACGCACTTACTTGTTTATCTGATGATCTGCAATTGCTTTATTTCTCCAGGTATTTCCTCAATTTGTTTGGACTAAGGGGCTTATTTAGTCTCATCTTGGGTGAAGAAAATGGTTAGTTATTTGTCGAATTCACAGTTGTGATATGTATTTTGACTCAGATCTGCTGGTTTCCTTTCCTTGCTATGTAGTTGACACTATAAGCTAAGACTTCAGCTTAGATTTGGGTAACTTGATGCATCTATTTACTATCACAAGATTTGTTGTTCTTTCTGCAGCTACTGATGATACACAACGTATGATGCAAATGAGTGGATTTGGCTTTGATCCATCAAAGGTACAAAATTAAGTGGTTCTATTTTAGCATTTGGAGCTTGTTTTTGTATGTTTCATTGTCTGTTAGTTTGCGACTATTTTTCTTGAGCCGTGGTAAGCACCTAGGCATCACATTGAATGTGATTCGTTGATTAAATATCTGATATATCTCCTATCTTCTGCAATCTTTATTATTACTTTATACTTAAATTGAAGTCTTACCAACACTTGAAGATGTAAATCTGCGCGTTAATAGTTGGTTTCTGTTTTCCATCTCGAAAGAAACACGCTGAAAGTTATTATATCCTTGAACTAAGATCTTGCTGTCATACTAGCCATGATCACAGATAGGTTTTGTTTTTTGAAACAGCTAATTCTTGATTATTATTCACATAGCAGCATGTAGGGATAGTATACTGGAAATAGTATCCTACAAATCTTCGTTTTTTGTCCGATTTGATGATTTGGTTACTAGTGAGATGGGCTCTGTTACTGTAGATCCCATAGGCAGCAAAATCATTACTTTCTACATAAGTGTGGTATTTTATGTTCTTCCACTACAACTATGGTCAACTTGTTTAGATATGAAAGCTTGTCTCTTAGGAACTTCTGGTGTTTGGATGCACTTTGTACGGGTGAAGGAGGGGTTATGCCTAAACTTTTTTCTAAGAGAATTATTTTTCTCGGCAAAATATAACTTTATCTGGAGCACTCACTTTACTTTTTCTTGAAAAAACAGGGTCTCGTGGTGGAACGTTAAATAACAAGTGAATTTTACAAATTGTTCCTGTAGGTAGACTGATCTGTGGGGTTTTTGGATAGAAATTGTACTTGTTGAAATTATTCATTGTAGGGTCAGGCTCCTTTAGATTGAATGATAGTGATCAATGGAGTGTTATTATGTCAGTGTTATTTTTTTATGCTGCTTGCAACCATTGGATACCGACCAAGTATCATCAGGTCTTTTCATGGGGTGATGTGGCTAGGACCCACTTAGAAGCTATGTACCTATTTTTTCTGGACTCCTAGGTGACCACTGGAATTGATGTTAGACATTAGGGTGCAGATTCTTTGCCTATGACCTGGTGGTTTTGAGTATTATGGAGAAGAATACCCGTAATGAGAAAGCTGTCTCTTTGCGGGTCTGTTCCAGCTATCATGTTGGCTCTATGCTGGTATTCCACAACTTTTTTGGGTCCGATGTGACCCAATTAGGTTCACAGTCTACCGGGCCAGTTGCTTTTTAACCTTTAGAAAAAAAGCTTCCAGTTTTTGTTGCAGAAGCTTTTGATATAGCTCAACTTTTGGCTGAGAAGGAAGGAAAGGAACATAACTCTGGGTGTTATTATGCCAAGCTTTTTTCTATTATGGTATTTAAATGTCTGACATGAATGACTTGTACTCTGTGGTTTCGTAGCAATGTGCACATAAACCCATATCAGGTGATCAATAGAGCATCTGTGCCTCGTGTCAAGAATCTTTCCAATGGTTAAACATCAAAATTTTTCCCATACTTTTTAGTCTTAATGCCCGTTTTTAACTTGGATTTAGATTGGTCCATGCCAGAGTGGGCAGGTGTTTATGATCTTTAGATGAGGAACTTATCCTATTTTCAGTTGGAACTGATTTCTACTTGATTTTATAAACTTGTGAATATTTTGGAGAATTCTCAACTAGCACTGCTGTCCTATAAGTTTTGTCTACTAAGAAGTTGCAAGTTTGAAAAGGCAGTTTTGTTCCTCGAGAGCCTTAACCCCTCCTCCCTAATGCTGCAGATTTGTGGTTGTCTCCCACCAACCAAAAAAAAAAAGTGTATATATATTATGATGAAATAACTTTGAAGCATATAGCTTCTTGATCCCCGTCCTTTCTAGCGTATTGTCTAGATTTTATCTTTTGCAGCGTCAATGCTAATTTACTGCTTATGTTTTGGCCAGAGCTTGGGTGCTGAGAAGGATGGTCTTGACATAGTTCAGCATGAATGGGCCCTTCCCAAGTTTGAGAGACGTGCTGAAGCTGTGCTTAAAAAGTTTGTGAGTTGATCATTGCTAGTTGCAGTCCGCTTCTTGAGTCTAACCACCCGTAGGGCTCAACATTCTTCTTACCTAGCATTCTTGATGGTTCAGCTTGGAACCTTTCAAGAATTAACAGCAAGAATTGGCGGATTCTTCCTTGTAGCATTCCAGTTAATATGAAACATTTTATAACACTGGAAAACTTTATCATTTAGGTGCCTCATGGCTGTAAAGTTGTGCTCTTTTCTAGAACACTATCCTAATGTTGGCAATGAGATCATGATTTTTGGACAAGGAAGTCAATCTATAGTTTCATATAATTATAGATTAAAGGGATCAGTAGTAAAGTTGTTGGCAAGAGTTTGTTGTTTAGGATGCTTTTAAAAAAATCTTTATGTATTTGACTGCCTTTGCTCTGGTGATTCCACCTCCTATGGTGACTTTGCTAAGTGGGTTCGAAAAGTTAATGTTAGGTGAAAGAAGCATGACCGATCATGATTACTGGGAATAACAGTAAAAATTATGGAAAACTTGGAAAAAGATGCAATAGTTAATTAGATTCAGCTTGAAGTGTAACAGTGGAAGCTTCTGATACTCTGTAACTGATGCTTGGTAGAGAGGGAGACTGACTGATGGCTTTCCCAGAACTTGCTCTCCATAATTGTTGCTTTCGTAGTGGAACATGTAAGGAGACAAAGGAAACAAAAGGAAAAGTTAGGGAAAAGGAGAAGTTAAGAGAAAAGGAAAAGGTTTATGTGGATGCCAAACCTAAAAAGAAGAATAAAGGTAGGTTTGATTGCTATTAACTACATACTTAGACATTGACGAAGTGAATGAATTCATTGTTGGAGATGACTAGGTAATTTACCATTAGTAAAACATACATGTTGGTATTATTCAACAAGCCATTTGTCCCTGATGTGAAAAGATGTTAGGCCAAGACATCAACTTTCATGCAAAATTCTCATGATGACATGCACCTCCCCCTTGCTTTTGGTCATTTCCATACCTGATTTGATGGAGAAAATTAGGATATTAATATCTTGATGATGATTAGCAGATCATAGAATTGAGAGATCACACTCCTTGATGATGATGATGATAAGAGAACATGTTCCCACATGTTAACATCTTTTGGACTCGATGATCCATTGAAGGCTCACATGGATGCCTGCCTCTTAACACTCTCTCTTGTATTTATTTGTTAACATTGCTTTATCAACAATTGGTAATGGATATGATTTTAAAATTGTTTACAAGCATACTGTGAATAAGACCAGTGATAATTAACTAATAAATATAATATCGATTGATAAAAGTAATACTCAAAATGTTGATGGTAGTTTTGTAAATCCTTGTCTCCTTTAATATTTATATTGAATTTTAAATTAATAATAATCTATTAATTATATATTTAAAGTGAGTGATAATTTATATATAATCTAAAAACCCAAATGTGATGGTTTTGGTTACATTAGGAAAAACAACAAAGGATGGGTGGGGTATGGCCATACCATATGTGACGACATGAACAGACCAGACTGATGGCGTGGCAAAATCGGACGGTTGTAAGTGGACCCCAACGTCACGAGCATGCTACCTGGAAAGCATGTCTGTTCACTTGAGCCTACCAGACCAGAGCCTCCAACTTTAGAAAAGGCGGTGGGCTTAAACTTAATCAAGGAAAAAAGCAAAAGAAAGAATGCAATCAATCATCCTTGTTTCAGTATCATCATCATTATCATTGGGTCACTCCCTTCTTTGAACGGCCCTGATCGTAGTTGGTGAATTAACTACAAGCCGGTGTCAGTGGGCCATCCCTTGTTTCTACGGTCCTGATGATCATAGTTGGTAATCACTTTTATCCCACCGGCCTAGAGATTTGTTTGCTCAGTGTCCATTGCTTTCTACCATTTGGTTGTCTAATCGCCTGATGAGTGTCCATATTGAGCTCTGAAAGTGCTTAGGTTACGTTTGGTTAGAGAATTATTAGTAAAATTAAATATAACGTAATATTATTCTATTGTTTAGAAGAACGGTTTATAATAAAATAAAATAAAAAAAGAGTTTTATATTATATCTTATTCTAATATAAACAATAAAAATAAAAAACTTCCGATTCGATAAGTTTAGGATAAAATATAAAATAATAAATAACTTTTAATTATATTATATTATAAACCCTTCATTCAAATAATATTTCATTATATCACATTATGAACTCTTCTATCCCTTTCAAACAACAATTTTTTACCATTTTATTTATTTATATTTCATTCAATTATAAATCATTCTATTCCATTAAAAACTTTACGCCCAATCAAACATAGCCTTAAAATCGATGAATGATTCGACCACAATAGGCAAAACCTTTGTTAAAATTTTTTGTAAAAGAATTAATTTAAATTATTTTAAATTTATATTAAATAAATTTTGCTACTTTAAGTTCATAAATTTAATTAAAATAATTCGATAAACAAATTCTAACACGAAATTTCAACACAAAAATTTTAAAAATTTTATATTTAAAATTTAAAATGTTAAAATTATTAAAACATTTTCTCAAAATAAACTTTATTTTAATAAACGTGCCTGTTTAAAAAGAGACATAAGAATTTAAATTTAAATATTATTTAAAAAGAGAACTATTTTTTCTTTTCTTGATAAATACTGATGAAAAATTTATATTTACAACATACATTCATATCAAGGAAAATTTTCTTATTATTATGATAGTTGGATTCAAAAGGGTAAGCACTACACTAGTAATCTCATTTCAAATGGTTCTTACAAAAAGTGTCTAATTTACCCTTAAAACTATGATTAATGTGTTTGTACCAAGGTAACCTCCACCTTTTTTGGATCTAAACCCTACAATTTTGAACCCTTTTGCCACTATTTCCCCTAAAATTATAGGAAAAAATAACAACAACTCAATAAAAATTTCGCTGACAAATAGGATCTAAAGCACTCTCTATTCATTAAAGTACGTAGGGGAAATAAATAAAGCACTACACATACAAGGGATTGAGTTAACCTACATAGATCCAATGCCCTTTGATATTCTCAAATGACTAATATTATTTGTACTAATTGGAGCTCAAGTGTATTGCCTAGCATGTGATTGTATTATAATCAATCTATTACTCCAATACAAATGCATTAAAAAAATAATTAAGCAACTAAAAAAATTTTAAAGTGATTTCATGCAATTGGATCTATCACATTAATGATTTTTTTATTTTAATAGTCCATTGAAACAAAAGCTATGGCTTTTTTTCAATATACTATTGTCTTGTACTATCTAAGTAGTGATTATTTATGTAGATGAAGAACCATAGTACAATATGTGTAAATGCTAATATAAGAAATCTCATTTTGTTATTTTTTTTAATAAATTTAAAATATCAAGAAATAATATATTTATATTTCTTAGAACATGAAGGCATCATAAGGCTGTCACCTTTCTTGCCCTACTAGACAAGAACACAGTTAAACCCACTCAAAGAGAAGATATGATGTTGCATGTGAAATGGCCTCCACCATGTAAGATTTCTAATTTATTTTGTCCAATTTATCAATCAATTCCATTGATATACATTAAAAAAATCCTTATCAAATTCACATTTACAACTAGACAAAGCTAGTGCAGTCAGAGAGACATGAGGTGTCAAATTGCAAAGATTCTTCAAAGTGCTCTCACACTAAAGTATATGGTTCTCTTCTTCATTAGACAATCCTTCCATCTCTATAAATAGCTCCCACATTGATCTTCACTTCATTCAATCTCCAGTCCAACTCATATAATATAATCTTCCAACCTCCTCTAGCTTAGTTTCCAGTTTCATTGAGATGGCCAGTGTTGAGGTACTTAATTAAGTTGCACTCTATTTTGGTCACTCCAACTTGTTATGATCATTTTGGTTTCTTATATGGTTTTGCAAATCTAGCACAAGTGATGATAGTTCTTCTCTTATTAATCCTTAAATCATCTTTGGATTTCCGTATGTTGTTATAAACTATGTATATGTGATCCTTACTAATCAAAGAAGTCCCGATCATGGGGAAGCTATATCATGGTCCAGTTCAGTCTACGCAACTTATGGTTTCAACCAGCTTTAGCTTAAGGATTGTATGATAGATCAAAACCATAAAGCTCAATACATGCGATTACTAGCTTATACAATTGTCAGTCAGCAATCCTCTCTATGACCCTTTTCAAAATCCATTGCCATGGTCATCGGAGAGTGTTCTTGCTGGATCAGGATTGTTTTCATTTGGATTATGAATATTTTTGTTTCAAACAATAATTACATGGTTTATGCAGGTTCAGGATGCAACATCGGTGTTGACAAAGACTGAAAACCCTGAGATCACCAAGACTGAGGAGGTCACTCCCGACGAAACCACACCAGCTGCTGAGACAGAGGGTGACGGGACAAATGAAGAAACAGCCACCGAGGTCCAGGCCGTGGAAGAGAAAGCTCCGGTGACCAAAAATCCTGAAGATCCAGTAGTAGATGAAGCCAAGGAGGAGGTCGTTGAACCAAAAGAAGAAAAAGCCGAAGAAGTTCAGGTGGAAGTTGCGGCAGAAGAACCATCAACAGAAGTGAAGCCTGTCGCTGATCCTGTAGTTGAGGAAGTGCCTGCAGCAAAGGTGGATGAGACCGTCGATGAGAAACCAGCTGTTGAAGCACCAAAAGAAGCAGCTGCAGCCACCACAGAACCAACAGTAGTGAAAACTGATGAGGAATGAGTGATCGGCCTGTATGTGTAGCTGTTGTGATGGCTCTTTTTAGGCACTGAAGTTGGCTAAGTTATTTTCTGTTTCTTCTTTTGTTCTAAAATTTGGTTATATCAAATTTATGATATTATTATTAAAGCAGGAATTGAGTTGTCCTGAATCCACATTTGCCTATGAAATGGTGCAGATTTGTTATACTATGTCATGGGGTGTTGGGTTACAGAATGTTGGTTCGAGCTTGAGATGGTGTGCTTTGATAAGGAATAATATTTACTGTTATTTTGGTTCAATCTATGCGTCAATCCTTTATGCAAAATTTGCCATCTTTTCTCTTTTCTCTAAGAATATTTGAAGAAGATGTTAATCAGACAATGAGGATCATGTACACACACACACACTTACCATGCTCAAGGATAAGAAACATTGATCAATAATTCAACATAGTCGATCGATGTTTCAAGAACTTGGGTAAGGTTTATAACATACAGAAATGCAAAAAGCATATAAAAACAGATGTACAAGAAGTTTGACATAAAGGCCACTCCGTGTCAAATGCATAAAACAACATTGGGAACACAAGGAACAGCAACTATGGTGGTTCGAACCTACCTCTTGACGTTCCCGGGGGTCCAAATATTGGAGTCGTCTAATCAGGTAACCTTGACAGTTGACACAAGAACAGTGCATATGGATTAGCCAGTACAGACGTATGAAACAGCCAATTCTTACAGAACCGGACAATTCTCTCTAGAAGATAGCTTAGACACATGATGAATGCACAATTATGCCATATAAAGTAAGACCAATGAGCTGCACGTTCAAATGGTAGAAGGACAGTAATCTGAACATCCACTGAAAAGCATAATTTTGATTTAACTTTAGATTTATAGACAGCTGAGAGAGCAAGATTTAGGATAATCATAGTATTTGTCTAGATATCGATGTCATTGCATAATCTCTGTAATTACATGTCATGAAGAGCAGTTGTTGTAACTGGTAAAGCATGTCCATGGAAGTAGAGAGATTCCCTTCCCTTCTTCCCTCCACCATTATTTTACACTATACCTCGATATAATCAGTTTGCAAAAAGAGCAATAACATCGCATTCTTCTCTAACATAAATATCTATGGTGCCTCCTCAAAGTAAAAGATGGACACAATCTGGCACCTCCTTAAAATAGAAGAAGGACAGGATCCTATCTGTACAAGTTGAGTACAAATCTTTTGTATGTGCAGTTATAAACCCCAGCTATCCCCAAAACTGAACGCGGCTGAAATTTCACCAAGTACCAAAGCTGCAGCCAATATGCTCCTGGGAAATGAAATTTAGACGATCTCGCATTACAGCAATTGAAGGATAAGGTGGGAAACACAGCCGGAAAAAGCAGGTATGAGATGAAGGCAGACGGTCATGTGGCTCAGAGGTCTTATAAATGGAAAGTCGACCTCCCAAACCACGGAAGCCTTCTACCGGCAGATATTTTATTGAAGTCCAAAAGAAGAGAAGAATCTTTCTCTGCTCAGCAGACATTTCAGAAACAATCTGCAGAATAGTCAAGAAAAAATTATATAGTATAAAAGAAGATGCCTGCATTATCTGTCTGGCAGGAAGATATATGCCATATCAACTGCATAAAAGGTCTATTTCTAACAATTTGTTCTTCCGACACGAAATAATACATAACAAAAAACTGCCAACCAGGTCACCATCCACTTGAACAAGAGCTTTCTACGGCTGATATTGAATCTGGTTCATGATTCCCCTTCAGGACCTTTACAACATTGTTCAATTGTGAAAAGAAACTGAACAAGACAAGAAGTGTAAAATGCATTTCTAAATTCTAGAGAATACAATTTATGGAGGACTTTCAGATTGTTATCACTAAGAACATAACTAACAGCACTATCAATCTGGCAACTTAATCCTTTGCCCAATGGGGGCTTCGCCAAAACACAATCACATACTGAAGTTTGGTTTTTAGCAATTGTATGGCTCCTTATGCATAGTCATTAGCAGAATCAACGACTTCTTAATACTTAGTAGCGTCAGTCTGGCTATGGTTTCAAGACTGTAATAAGGTTATTCAATGTCCAGGAGAAGGCTCAACCTTTATGAGAATAGACAAAACAGGAAGGAAGACGTGAAAAATGAAAAGAGAACTCCAACCATTTGGAGTCCTCATCATCCAGAATAATGTTGATGTTAAGCTTTCGGATTGTCATAAATAAGCATATCATTAATGTCCCATTTAGCGTAAAAAATGTAATGTCTAAGAATGCCATAATCAATTTTAGTTATGAGAGGAACCAGGAGGCTAAGAGCTAAATAAAACAAAGGATTCCATTTGTTCTTTCCACATGATTATACTTGCCCTGGCCAAAGAACAGACAGGATGTAACGGGCTGGCCTCATCCCAAAGCAAGGGTTGCTCAAACCTAAAAGCAAACTGAACCCACATATAGAAGAATGAAGCATCCCCCAAATCCCAATTCCTCCAATTGCACTTTGACCACACAACAAAGAAAATTTAACGACTCTGGTGTCTCAACAAAAACATAACCAGATCACTCAAAATTCTCATCAACGGGACAACCGTGACCATGGTAATCACCTTCTGCACTTGCCGATATTTTAATTTACCGTAAATGAAGTTATAATATCTAGATTCTATACTTAAGAAGGACCCTCTGAAGAACTAGATATGCAGTTCCTATCCTAGAAGGTTTCCATGTACTTTATCTCTTATTACATACAAATGCATCTAAATCAATCATAACTAACTCAAGAAGGGGAGGGGGGCAGTAGGTTCTGCCCGTCCCAGATCCTAAGGTTAGTGGTTCAAATCAAGGGATTTTACGTTCATATGAGATGGCACTTTTGGGTCTCACAAGAATCAAAAAGCTTCACATATAACTACAACATGATGCCAGCAATCCCCTTTCCCCAAAAGACAAGAAAATAGTAGTTAAATCTTATGTCCAGGACTGATAATATTCCATATTCTTCAAACAATGACTGACAGCAATTTCATCTATTCTCTTTTGCCCAATAATTAATAGAAGTCATACAAACTCTTTTATAACATATAGCCCCTTTTATTACAAAGCGAAACAAATTTCTTTCATTTCACACTTTAGCTATATGTCAGTTATTAATTACAACCTTTAAGACTTGCTCTTCTGTTTAATTTTTCACCAGAAACAAAATAATGGGTTGACTTGTGTTGATCAAGGAAATCATCAATTTTAATCTTGTGTCATTTATGAGCCTACAAAATTTAGTTTAAAGATTGCTAAAGTGGAGCACTCTCACTTCAGATTCCTGAAAACATTGGAAAGTTTGGAGCCCCACCAGATGTGATAGCTGTTGATCAAGGGCATGTGGAGCAAGATATCGTAGTCTCCACTACAAGATAACTGAAAGAATTTGCTCAAGAGGTGTCTTAAAATCATCCTGTTAGCAAAGAGCATTTGCAACTTTCCAACCAAAAACACCAAATAGCCACAATTCAAAGGGTTACCTACACTTATAACATGAAACATAATGAATTGATTTTCCAAGGACAACTTAACTCTTTGAATGGTTGGTAGACAACATGGACATAAGAAGTAGTGAGGACTTAGCCTTCCCAATTTAATCCTGCGGGAAAGTTTTAACCATATTGATGTAGGACAAATAGAAGAAATATCAAAATAGTATTTAGAATTAACAAAACTTATAAAATCTGGCCGCTGGAATTTCAGTTTTGAGATGAATGGAATTTTAAGTTTTTGGTTGCTGGAATTTTAGTGACGAAACAAGCAATAGAGGTATGGAACTAGGAACGAAGCTTGTGGTTGAGGCATTTGCTCTCTTTTATTTCTTTTATAAACTCTAAGCCCTTTGGCATCACATATCCTTCATGAGTTCCATGCAAAAGTTTCTCAAATGCTAAAGCTACCACCTATTGAAGTTCTCTCTACTCACCATCTATCTTTCAACTATTATTTCCATAGGGCTATTAACACCAAAAAGGAATCGCCTCATAATCATTTATGACTAGAATGTAAGCTTATTCCAATATTGGATACAAACTCAAGACCAAAAAGCAGTCTTGAAAGAGCTAAGCCTATCCACACCTGAAGGCATGGTCAGAGCACCTTAAATTCCTATAAAACATTGTCTTGAGAACCTGTCCCAACAGAATAACAAGTATGAAATGAGCATAAAGCACTTTACAATTTTTTCACAAATAATGAAAAGTCAAGACAGCATTTTTCACAAGTTAAAGCAGCATCTAGTAGGAAAGGTAAAGATAAGGAATAAGAGTAAGATTTAAATTTCATAAAAAATGTGTCAGACATGATTGAAATACCTAATATCAATATAATCCTGTATTTGGTGGGCAACAATGGATTCTATCAAACAACATTTATTCAAGAAAAAGCATATATGGATAGGTCACCTAATATTGATATGCAAATACCTAATAATGAAACCCTGTCTTCTATGGCATCCATCATACAAAGTAAGTTGTAAGACAAAATACGGAAATATGGTAGAAAAAGGAAAAGTACAATTGAGAGACAATGATAACATGATAATTTAAGAGCGCACCTCCCAGAACCAGGATATCAGAGGATCAGATTCTTTATAGCCATTGTACTCGGTATGTGACTTCCAATCATCAATACTGATAAGATTATCACTCCCACGTAGCATCCCATCAAGATCCTCGAGCTCTAAACTTTGGAAAAAGAGTTCCTGGAGCTTTGGATCACTAAGAATATCACTGAAACCTCGAGTAAAATGAGATACCTGTTGAGAAATGGATGTGACAAAGCGATTCCGAATAAGAAGGTTAACATATTCCCCTCTGTTATGGCTATTCACCACAATGCTTTTTCCATTGGGACAAAGCTCCACGACTTTCCTGCACCCTAACTCCTCCACTTCTCTAATAAATGTCAGTCCTAAAGCATCTGAATCTATAAACTCTGCATCCATCCCCAAAATCTGTTTGCAGCTACTATACAAGCACGGATCTGCATCTTTTATGTCTTCCAAAGAAACACTTTTTCCAGCCAGTTGCAAGAAAAACACACGATCAAGGACAATACCTAATTGCACTCTGTGCATCAAAGCTAAAGCAACCACTCGACCAGAGAAGGTAAAATAGTCAAGGTGCATAGGATCGACCTTAGATGCTGCAAATGTAACAGAAACATGCATCACTTAAAAACAAGAAGAAAGTTACATATAACATTGCCAACATACAAAAAGAGGAAAAGGAAAACCATAACTTGGAGCATTGCAATTGAGATTGTGAAGTTTCTAACAAACGTAATAGATCACCCACTCGTAAAAACTAAAACAGACAAATGAGATGATAGATTGATACAGCCCTGTCCTCGAGATTAAAAAGGCAGCAGATGGCTTTCAATTTCTAAGATTCATATTAGTAATATATAAATGAAATTAAACAAATATAGCATGTATCTAAGAATGGAGGAGGTTCAACTCCTAAAACTTCATCATTGTCTATGGGGAAAACACAGGAATTAAGCTATAAGGTACAGAAATTGGAAGGTAGGAATAGGTACTTAACCCTATCCATTTTTTGAATGTTCTGAAAGTAAGGGAAAATAGACTTTAAATCAAGCTCGCAGACACATTTTGAATTTTGTGGTCCAATAAAACCGTTCATCAAAAGCACCTGCCATATCTCTTCCTTTCAAAAAATGAAAACAAATAAGACATATCTAACTTAATCTGACATATAAAATCCAACGACAAGAAATGATTTTCACTGCCCGCAGTTAATTTTACCAAATTAATGCCCAAACTAATCCAGTACATTATACTTTCAGAAGCAAATGGAATTTTTAACACATTTAATATCATGAATAATGCATGTTGTAAACCAATAGGTCAACAAAAAGTTAAAGTATAATCAAGAAAAATGATCATCATAATCGCCTCGTAAAGTTACCGGGATTAGGATAAAATCTTCTAAGGTCATTGGGACATGACACGAAAAGAGCATTTTCTGGATTGAAAATAGCTTGCGCTACCAAAAAAAACCACTCTCGTAGTACCCCAGGACCAGTAGCTTCCTCATTTTTGAATTCCATAAATAGACCACTGTGTAGAGATTCACGCTCAGCACGAATTATATACTCGAATGACTCTGACAGCAACTGTGATCGGTCAATGAGCATCTCATGAAGTTCGTCATAATCTTCTTTCATATCAGGAAACATTATCAAGGACAAATGTCTCCTTGCATCAAAGTTGGTGACATCCTTATGCTGTAGAAGCCAGTGATGATCATCAGCCCTTCTTGCAAATCTAACAATGAGCACGCACAGTGAGTGCTTTCTGCGCTTCAAAACAGTCCAAAATTTTTCCTCAGCACCTATATAAAGTTTCGTGATGCTATACAATTCCTTTAAAATCGCAAGATACTGATCACACCCTGTAAGAGTATTTGTTTCTCCATTTTGCCCCGAAAGCAATGTCTCTTCCATGTTAAGTAGGCATTTATCCATTTCCGTCAACATAAGAAGAAATATATCATGAAGCTGCTCAATCTCGTGAAGATATTGTGGATGGTTCAATACACTGTAATTCAATGGCAAACAAATAGGACCTCGAAAAGCTAGCTGCTTCATAATCATGGCAAGCAACGGTTGCAAGAATGCTGAAAACTGAATAACATTACATGATGAGGGCCCTATGCTCATGTTGGATTCTACACGCGTGACCAAATCCTCAGTCAAACTACTCGCTAACTCGCTAACAAACGGGAAAATTTCTGGTATGGCAATCAATCCATTCAAATCCTCCCTAACACGACCACCACCCTTAGTCAAATGACTCAAATCAGGTGACTCCTCCACATCGTCCAACAATGTCCCCTCAACATCCTCTAGCAACGACCCAAGAGTCCTCCGACAACTCAAGTACAAAGAATCCTCATTACCACCAACCTTTCTAAGCAACTTACACAACTCTAACATTATAGGGCCACACTGCACATAAAATTCTTTACGTATTGCAGCCTTACACGAAATCAAGAAATGCCTAATTGAAGCATCAGCACACTCCTTGTTACCTTTGATAGGTGAAACATAGAGCATCACCAAAGCCGCCGGCGCAGCAGACGCCATGAAGACCTCAAGATGCCCTCTTGGTTCCTCATTCTCGCCCTTTGTAGCTATTTGAAAGAACGCATCGATCAAGTCCGTGACCCGCTTCGTGCAATCACCGAGAACCATCCTTGTTTTACAGAGCTCGCATATAAACGACACCATTTCGTCGACTAACTGACAAGTCTGAGGATGGTTGGTGCTCCTCATACGACCCACAAGGTGCAAACCGGCGTCGTTTTGTATCGCGCACTCCGCTAGCGATTGCTCCCACTGTAGCTGCCTCCCCCTGTAAATCAACCTCTGCTCGATAACCGGAATTCCGGTGATCGCCAGAATCCTCTCGTGAACAGACTTCACTGTATCATCCTTATTCGCATGCACCACAATGTGCCTCCCCTCAGAAAGCAACCTGATAAAGAACTGGACCCTCCTCGCCGACCTGGAGCTGGAGGTCGACCACGTCGCCGCCGATTTCGCATCGGAGACTCGGGAGCTCTGAACAAGGCTCCAGCAGCGCGAAGAAGACGGCGGACTGACGGCGGCAGAGAAAGACTCTTCCTTCCGCATCCTGACGGCGGCGATTATCTCCGCGTCGTCATAATCCGTACCGTAATCGTCTAACTTACGCTTAGCAGGCCCACAGAAAGCTTCGGCGTTATGATCAACGGCGGATGATTGGACGATAGACATTGGGTGATGCCCCAAGCAGCGATTACGCCGGGGCACCCACCAGAGAGTCCTCTCCGATTTCCAAAGCACAAATTGTAACCAAATTGAAGAAAACAATAAAAAGTAAAGTAAAAAACAGAGTGAATAAAGAAGAAGAAATTGTTCTCGATTGTTCTTCAAGGACTGTGTGCGATTCGTATTTTTGTGTGCGCGTGTCAGGTTCAGGGCAGCTTCAAAGCTACAAAGCAAAAGGTATTCTACTAAGGGTGAGGAGAAGGGGGGTGATCAGGTGTGGACGCTTCTAACGCTTGCCTTTTGCTTTGGCTTTGCACGAGTTCATTGGGATTTTCTTGTTTCGGCTCGGGGTTTTAATTTCAACGGTTAATTATTATTTTTTTTCCCCGAATCGTTAGGTATTATATTATTGTTAATATTACCATGTCTTAATTTATCGTTTATAGATATACCTTTTTATTATTATCTAAATGGACTTTTGACTGTTTCAATTTCTTTTTCTATATGTGATTTTATTTTTTATTTATTTATTTTCTTCTTTTCATAATAATACTGATGATAATAAAAAATAAAAATGGTGAAAATAATAATAACAATAATAAGTAGGAAAATAATACTAAATTATTATTATTATTATTATTGTTATTGTTATTATTATTATTCTTCTTCTGTTTTATGTTGAATTTGGCAAACGGTGTTTTTGAATAGTAGTATGCGCTAACCTTAAGTCAGTTCATGCAAATTTCACTTGAGAGATAACTTGCCACGCAATTAATCGTTTCCAACAGTCAAAACACTCTGAAAAGAGTAATAAAAGGAGTGCGTTTACACGTAACCATGTAGATAAGGAGGTATCTTTCTTTTGTTTTTTTTTTTAATAGGATAATATTTTTTAATTATATTTCAAATTTTTTAATTATATTTAATCTTTAACAAATTTTACGACGGGTTGATATCGATTGAACTTTTTACATCTTAAATTTCTTGTCTTATTGGTTTAACTTTCAATTCAGTTTTTAAAAAATTTGTTAAAATTATTGAAATCTTCGACGAAATTAAAGATTTATCAAATAAGTATTATATTAATATTAATATAAAAATTTATTTTAAGTAAAATTTATAATGACACGTAGAAAATATGTAATGTTATAATTTTGTTTATTTTAATTAAATATAGATCATAATAACCTAAACTAAATTATTAACTATAAATATCCTAAAATTCTTTAAAATTATGAATTCTCTAAATCTCCTCCCCAATTTAAAATTCTAAATAATCATAAATATTATACAACAATAATCTTAAAAAACTATTCTTTTATAAATTCCACATTTCTATAATATATCATGTTATGAAGTTCTTGAGTTAAAAGGTCTTGTGTTCGAATCCTCCTATCTATATTATTTAGATCGAGTCTGTTTTATGGGACTTGCTTAGTGCGAAGTATTCAGTTGGTGTGGTTTACAGGCTATTGCGTCAATCCAGAGGCTTACTCACTGCACATTCAAATGATAACAACTGTGAATTCTTCCGTTCAAAAAAAAAAATCTTTCCAAGTATTCTGAGGCTGTAGATTTCAATATTATGGACCACCATTTTAAACAATATTAAACAATAATCATTCAAAAGATAAGTTTAAAAGCTAAATATTCAAACGGCACTAAACCATTATAAAATTAATAGATAATAAATAAGAAGTAAAAATTATAAGAATAAATAAAAATACAATATAAAATAAAACACTTTATTAAAATAAAATTAATACATTAATAATGTCTATTACTGTATAATAAACTAATAATAATTATTATTATGAAGAGATTGTCGTTGTGTTTAGATCTGCGGTGCGGTGGAGATAAGTACTTATCCACCACAGTTTTCAAACCTTGTAACACCCCACTCCCGCTGGACCCGAACCCGATATCGATAGTGATATCCGAATTCGTGCCCCGCGAGAGCGGTGTCCCACATCACTAAACAATTAAAAGTCGGTATAAAATTTTTTTTTTAAACACCACAATCATAAAGTACAGAAAATGATAACTAAATTGACACATTTTATTTCATAACCAT
>JANQAP020000065.1:3245617-3256599 GCA_026874005.2 Erythroxylum coriaceum
AGATTAAATAAATTTATTTAATTAAAAATAATTTATCTTTAAGTTTTATCTAATATGTAATTATTATCGGTGACAAAAATGTAACTACATTAACATTAACAATCAAACAGGTTTTTGTTTTTGTTTGAAAGAAAAACAGAAACAAAAAACTGAAAACTAAAACTAAAAATCACAACAGAAAAACAGAAGTAGAACCAAACGACCCCTAAGTCTAATAATATATAGTTTTAGGTTGCATTTAGATCTGCAGTACGGTAGAGATAAGTATTTATTTATCGCAATTTTCAAATGTAGTCATATGTTTGAATTTGCGGGCGAACAACCAGAGGTTAGAGAAAAGTGTAGTGTCACTGCATAAATTGATAAGTAGAAAGAAGGTTGCAGTAGGAAAGTGCTTATGCGATAAAAATTCTACTTTCCATTAATAAGCTTATGATAATTATTATTTTCCATTATATCCTCAACTAATAGAAAGCAAATCTAACGTCTCGTCTTCTTCGTTCACTTTGACTCTTAGTATTATTAGCCATATAAATTCAAATTTATAATAATATAATTTTTATGAAATATTTAATTTACTAAATTTATTTTATTTATATTTTTATTTTAATTTAATATTTTCTTATTTATAATTTGAATTTATATGACTAATAATATATTTTTTATTTACTAAATTTATTTTATTTATATTTTTCTTATTTTAATTTAACATTTTATTATTTATAATTTTAAATTATATGACTAATAATATATTTTTTATGAAATATTTTATTTACTAAATTTATTTTACTAATCGTATGATTTGATATCATTTGCACAAGTAAAAATCTCTATTAAGAACTTTCATAAAATAGTGAATATTAATGAATGTTTTAAAAATCGAACTATTAAGATAAAATGTTTAAAAATTAAAAGATTCAATCAATATTATACTGTCATAAATTGATTAAAGATTGAATAATTATTTTATTAAAAATCGAATGAGAAATTAAACCAATAAAATCGGAGGTTTAAAATTTAAAAAATTTAACTAATATTAAAACGTCATACATTAATTAAAAATTAAATAAAATTAAAATTTTAAAATATATTTAAAATTTTTGTTTTTTTATAGTTGAATATAATTGATATTAATTGAAGTAAACAATCTAAGTGAGTTCCATGTAGCCGTCTCTACAGAAGAAGAGCCCTTGCTGCAGACAAATTGGTAGTTAAAAGAGTCCCCGGAAGTTGGGCCCCTACACTGAAGAGCAACCCGGTGTTTCGAATTTCAATTTTTGTCTTGCCATCACATCCACCGTACCAACTGATAGAGACTTGAAAGCGACGCCCTGTGCGTGTGTGTGTTGCGACGGCTGCGCAGTCGTCACCCTCCTTCCTTCGTCTCACCTACATCATAACATCTGTTGGTGAATAGTGTCTCTCACTCCGTCTCACCTGCAGCCAAATCGTTGCGCTTCTTCGTGATCAGAATGAGTCGGTTTGGAGACTTATGTTTACAATGTAATACAATTATATACAATTTCATAAGTTATGAAATATATTTAATATTTATTAATGTTTTAAATATCTGAAATAACTTAATTTAAAAAATAATATAATTAAGGATTATGAAATATGAATATTCAAATTTTCATTTCGAAAGTTTTTTTTTAAGTTTTATGAGGTTTGAATTTAAGATTTTTGAAAATAACTTTGAATGTTAGTAACCTGAGGAAAATATAGTCAAACAGCTGTACTGCTGAAGTGACGTAGTGCGACCGCGACCGCGACCGGCAATAAAAATCTCTAGTGGCTGTCGTTGGTTTCAACACGAAATGTTACACTGACCATAGATTATTAAACTATAGAACAATAAATAATTAAACTATACTTGATTCTTAATATAACAAAAGTCAACCGTATTACATAAAACTACCCGTTCTGAAAAAGAGTATTTTTGATGGGTATGCATGATATCACACCAAGGCTGCGTTTAGTGATCAACTAATCAGCTAAAAATTAGTTGATTCATGTCCTTGAGTTGTTTGACTATTTTAAACAGTCGAAAGTTTTATTTGGTAAGAAGCTAAATAGTTAGCTGATTTATATTAAATCGCCGAATTTAGAAAAATTGCTATTGAGCAACATTTTAAGTAGCTTTTCATCTTTAGCTAAATATGCGGGAGTGAAAAATCAATTATACTCTCCTAAATAAACAAAGTTATACATTAATTAATTTTTGTAAGTCAATTATTTCCTAATTACAATTATATTTTATATTTAGATGTATCGTCATTATCACCATTATTATTATTATTATTATTATTATTATTGTTGTTGTTGTTGTTGTTATTGTTGTTATTGTTATTGTTGTTGTTGTTGTTATTATTATTATTATTATTATTATTATTATTATTATATGTTCTATTTTTTTTATTAGAGTTATAAACTTAATTTTTGTAGAGTTAAATATCTAATATCTAAATTTCTATAAGAATATTCAACGAAATACTAAGATATATAATATTCATACCTTTATATTTTTTTTTAAATTCACGTCCTCATAAGACTAATATTAAACAGTTAATTTTACCAAATATTTCTAATAAACAACTAATACAATTCGCTGGTCAAATCAATTGATAGAATCAGCTATCAGCTAACAATTAATGCAATCAGTCAATTGCCAAACAGAACTCAAATTCTCTTTTTTTTAACCTCAGATAAATATATAGATGAAATTTAATATAACATGATAAAAATACTATAATAGAAACAGAAGATATGATCCTGCATGATATTTAGTGAGTTATTATGTACTTAATAATTTATTATATAATAAACTTATCTTGAAAGGACCTGCTGAGTATCTTAAATTATAAATTTCTTGAAAATTTTTACTTCACAATTGACTTTCGGCGCAAGAACAGAAAAACCAGGCCTACTTAGGCAGAGCACTGGATATTTTGGGCCTAAAACTATTGGGCTGGGCACCTATCCATTTATTTCATAATTAAATATATATAGTATTTAAAAAAAAGCAGGGACTGGTCTGAAAAAAATCTTATATCCCTACCTCGACGCTGCTACTCTCTCACCCTTTCTCACTAAGTCTCTCTCTCTCGGTTCTCCTCTCCGGTGACTCTCCACCGTCGTCTCTTCCTCTGGTTCTGTTTCTCCATTGCTGCCGCAGGTTCAACTCTCCATCCTGCCATTGTTGCTTGTCACAAGTAAAGCAAACAAGGTTGAGCATTTGTGAAATGCGGAAGAGGAAGAAGAGCATTTATGACATGTAGCTGGAGCAAAAATCAGTAGATTGAGAGCAATAGATAATTTGAGACATGCAGAAGACGAAGAACCGAAGAAGAGCATAAGAGAGTTAAGCGTAAGCTACAAAACAAGCAATTATGGATTTAAACTTTTAAGTGTTTTAACATGTGGAGAGGCTAGAATAACGTATCAGTTTTATAGCCTATACATTTTTTAAAGCTTTATTTTTGAAATATGACGTATGACAATAAATATTAAGTCGTCAATTTATGCTTATTTTGTATTTAATTTTTTTAATGTAATGAAATTATTATTCAAAATTAATGGAATTGTTTTATAGTTATTTGCAGATGATTTTCAACACCTTAAAGATGAAATTTAATCAAAAAGATGAAAAAGAATTGAAGAAAATCCGAAATTTCAAATTGACAGAAGATTTAGTGACTAACATAACCACGTGCAAGGATAAAAGGGAAAATCTGCAGATCTACTTTCAAATTTAAATATGATTTGTTTTAGATTATCATGATCTTTTAATATCAGATAGATAGAGAATCACAATTTAAACATGTGGGAGACGTGATATGTAAGAGAGGAAGGAAAAGAAAGAGATCGGGAGGCATTAAAAAGAGAAAAATGTGAACAGTATACGTTAAGTATTGTTCACGCAGCAATAGTTTAGGAGTCGTTTTTCATTTTTTTTGCAGTTTTCTTCTTGTTTTAGCCTTAGGAAACTTTGATTTTCTGCAGTATTTTTCTAGTATTATCGTATTCTTTAGGAAAGGACCAGGGATGGAGACTATATGCTTTGTTATTTCTTTTATTTTCAATTCCATTATGAGTAGCTAAATTTCTTTTCTTGGTTGAAGGAAACCATGTTATCTACTATTACGTATGAGATGTTTCAATAAAGTTTGTGTTGTTGATGAACATTGAATATCTTCTTAATTACTTTTTCTAATTGAATTGATTGATTTCTAGGTGCACAACTAGGAATTGATTTATTCAATAGCTAGATTAATGAAATATGACGTTCAGTTTTGTTAATCACAAGTAGCAATTAGGATTATCTTCTTTACTTTAAAGTCCGAAATTCTAATAAGATATTCGTCTTGATTAATTGCATGTCGTACATGTATTATCTTGTTCATTGGTTTTTTAGTTCTTAACACTATTATTCAATTGAACCTACGATCGTATCTAGGTTGTTGTTTAATAAGAATGTTAGGATACATATTTCTAGTCATTTACTCTTAAGAGAAAACATTCTCCAATGAATGTTTATTAATGGCTGAAATTTTATATCGACGATCCATTTTAGTGTGATAACATCAGTGACCCGAAACTAAAATTTGTCTATTAATTTTCAGATTCAATTACTTTTATTGATTTTCGATTTTTGTCATCTTTTTTTTTAAATTGTCGTGAATTAGAACCCCCCCTCTCCCCAATTTCGTTACTTTGTTTTGTTTTGAATTCGTAACTCCTTTACCGTTAAGATTCTTCGTGAGAACGATATCCACCTACCACTACTACATTAAATTGTATTAACAGAAGTGATTTCTTTTGAATTTGGTTGCAGGCGACAGCAGTACTAATAAACTTTAGTTTTATAGGTTTATATATATGAATTTTTTCATTTTAAATATATTTTATAAAATATTATAAATTAAAAAATTGTATATTATAAAATTTAAATTAATGAATAAATTTTAATATATTGTTAATTAATTTATTTATAAAATATAATTAAGATAACAAAAGCCTTTTATTTTTTAATTTATAACTATGATAATATTATTTTTATTGTCAAAATTACAAATTATTATAATAAATTTTTTAATGGAGTATATAACTGTATTACTTTTAATAAAATTGTAATTATTATTTTTTGTTATCGAACGTATTTTAATTTATTTGATTTAAATTCTTATATTTAGTATCCATTTGATTATATTAATAATATAAATTTTGTTTAAAATTTTCTTTAAATAATAATTGTAGTTACGTATGTATAGAATATGTGAAAATAATATTAAAAATAAATATATTGTTCTTATTTTAATATTTTATTATTATAATTTTTGAGATAAAATTAGTTTAAAATTATACACGGTAAAATATATTGAATGATTATTTTAAAATTTTATACAAATTTAAATATTATTATATAAATTTAAAATTTACATAAAATAGTACTATGTATTATGTTTTAACTAGTACCGTGTTATATCATAATCAAATTCGGTACCAATTCTGTTACGTAAGATTGATCAAGACCCTATTTTCAGCTAACATGCTCGTTGCATTATTGAGGTTGAATCGTGAAACAAGAGTTGGCGCCCATCATCATCGTCAACTTCAGTCCAAACACGTCTCTGTTTCATGTTCCGGTCGTAACTTTCTTGCCATGTGGCTGGTGGTGCCACCTCGGATGCTTTTATGCTTGGTTGGATGGTGTTAAGGTTTTCTTGGACTGCTCCAATCAATTAGTCAAGTACAAGAAGGTGGGCATAGTAAGGGCTTTTCTGGTCTTACAGGCGATTGTGGGGACGATTTATGTGGGCATGTTATAATCGGGGAGGTGATTTCTACCTTCTTGTTTTTTTTGGAAGAATCGTGGAGGTGATTCCAATTTGGATTGAATTTTGACCAAGGTTGGAGTCAAATTGACTATTCAACCCCTTATTCGATTTCCTTTTTTCTTTTATTTTTTTATTAGTCGTCGGGTATTTTAAAAATGTCTCAATTATAGGAAGGGATCTTTACGTAATTCACATATAAACTAATCTTTGTTCATATCGGGTCAGTTCATAAGGGGTAAAATTCTGGTTGAACGGGTCTTTTTATTTTTAAGATTCGAACTCGAGACCTCTAATTAAGGGATGAGAGTACTGAACTACTCACACCAACCATATTTTTCCTTTATTGTTAAATACTAAACCTTTTTTTTAGAAAATAATGAATTCATTAATAATTTTTATGTCCTGTGTAATTAATAATGTAATTATTAAAAAATGAACATGATTTTAAAATATGACTTAGTTTTTTCTTTATCTTAACAACCATACGTATCCTAACAACCATATCTACGTGTATCCACATCTCTTCTTTATCAATTCATATTTCATAGGATTAACCTATTGGATTGAGCATCGCTATCTTGAGATATTAAGTATAAACGTTACGTAAGTGTAACAAACGATCTGTCCCCATTTAATCACCATGAAATTACTTGATCATATCTTCAATTTTGCTTAACTAATAATCTCATCCACATATTTATATATGATATACGCACAGGATGAAACACTCTCGATGAAAGCTACAGTTATGAAATTACTGAGGAAATATTGAGAGTTTTAGTAACGAGATTAGATCTTCTGTTCTAATTAATCAGTTATAACTCTGTTTCATTTAATTTTATTCACAAATTTATATAAGACTCTTACAATCAAATGCTCTGTACTAATTTTGTTTTACGCTATCTTATCCATATATTACTTTGAATATTATATATTTATATGAATAAGATCGCGTGAAACAAAATTAGTACAAACTATTAGGTACGAAAGATTTCACTACAATTAAAACCGAGGTGCTCCAACCCTTCAGTGACATAGGACCTGTTGTTTCCTGGAAGTTGCAGGATGATTGATTAGTAGACCCTACATTTTGTACCAATCATGATAGGAGCCACTGAGACGTTCCAATCATCTTGGTTGCCTATTAGTTTGTTTCTGTTACTTTGTTAAGATGCAATGTTATAATCTAACTAAATGATTAAAAAATTAACCAGGCAGGTTTAATTATAAAATTTTGAATTATTTTAATTTTTTGGTTTAATTTTTTTTAATAACTATTGTTGTTAAAAACTGATCAATTTTTGATATATTTTTTATTAATTAATTAATTCTTATAAATCAAAATAAATAAATTAATATTCATTTAACAATTCTTCCATAATCATATTTCAAATCATGGTAGTTTTGCATAATTTAGAGAGTAATATCTAAAAAAGTAGATGTTATATTAGAGGAAATAACTCTTAATAATGTTCCATAATTAAATATAAATAAAATTTTTCAAAAACCATAGAGTAAAATTTCATGTTATGATCATGTTCAAAGGTTTAAGGGATAATTAATTAAATTTTGAAATAACCCAAATTAAGTACTCTTAGAAGGAGTAATAATTTATGTTAGAATAATAATATAAAATCTTTGTTGTTTTAGTCTAATAAGGTTTAAAAGGTTCAACCGGTATTATATCGTCATAAAATCGGCTAAAAATTAAAAAAATTTAAAAATTTGAAATATGATTGAAAGAAATCATCTTTACCTACTGAAGAATTTGAAGTTTAATTAAAAAAAGATATTATTAAATGAAAATTAATCGATTTATTTTAATTTATAAAAATGTATTAATTTACAGTCGATTAATTAATAAACTGATATGTTTTAATAACAAAAATTATTAAAGTATATCTAACCGAAAATTTTAAAATTAAACCTAAAAGTTAGACAATTTAAGATTTTGATTGTTAATTCGGTTGAATTAATTGAATTTTTTAATCATTACATATAATAACATATGGATATTACTAATATATTAGGATTTATTATTATTATTATTATTTAATTCATTTTTAAGTATATAAGTTGAATCATTTTGTTAACTATTGTTGATTAGACTTAAAGCAGAAACATTTGACTAAGATAAACCTATTTCAAGAAGCAAAATTAAAAGTCTATAATCCTAAACTGGCGATTTAAAACTACAATATTACCACAGTTTAATATTGTTTGAAAGTTTCATAATCTTTTGTAATCTGCATGTGAAGCATATGAATGATTGAGTGTAAGTAATTTATTAACAAGAAGACAAAAGTAGTAATGCATATCAATGAACCAAGACCAGCCAAGTTTAGGCAACTAAAACAAGTAAAATGGAAAAAGGAGAAGTTGTTCACTTCTTCTCTTCATCATCCAACTCCCAGATTATATATAAGCACAAGCCATCGTTGGAGCTTTCATGTCTGAATCTTTTTTCATTTTTCTTGCTTTTCTATCTGCAATATAGTTGATCAAAATGGGCAACAATCACATCTCCGAGCCCATTCCCATCTCCGACGACCCTCGAAGCCCTCTTCTGCCAACGAGAGATCAAAACCAACGGCCGTCGTCGAGTATAAGATCATTTATAGCTTCTTGTCTCACGTTGAAGAATTTTTATGTTCTGCTAGGACCCCTTTTGAGTGCTGTTATATGTTTTCTCGTCAAGCTCGATGCTCCGGTTTCGAGTCGTAACATGTTGGCTGTTCTTGCATGGGTGTTTTCATGGTGGCTTACGGAGGCTGTGCCTGCTCCGGTCACGTCCATGGCACCTATGTTCCTGTTTCCTCTTTTTGGGATTTGTTCTGCTGATTCTGTTGCGAAATCTTATATGGACGACGTGATTGCTCTTGTTATTGGGAGTTTCATGCTTGCTCTTGCTGTGGAGCACTATAACATTCACAGGAGATTGGCCTTAAACGTGAGTACATAGCTAGAATGTTTCTCTCTCTCTCTCTCTTTTTTTTTTTCCTACTTTGCTCCAGCAGATTTATCCTTCTGTTTAATCTCTGTCTATCTCTTGATGAGGAAATTCTTCATCTTTCTAGTCATAACAAATCTGCAACTTCTTAAAAAAGTTTCTTTCTTCAAAGTGGATGAAGAAAAAGAGAATCTAGGAGCAGAGCTCTGTTTCTCTTCCTCCCATAATTTTCTTGGACAATTTCCCAATTCCCACCTTTGGACAAAGCAGTTTTGTAATGATACGAGGTTCGCTTCTTGTTTCTTACACACGTGTCTCGTGGTCCATAAAACAGGTAACATTGATGTTCTGTGGAGATCCACTCAATCCACCACTCCTCCTTCTGGGGATATGCGCCACCACAGCATTTGTCAGCATGTGGATGCACAACGTGGCGGCGACGGTGATGATGATGCCGGTGGCTACCGGAATCCTCCAGCACCTACCGTCGAGTCTCACGCAGACCAACGTGGTGATTCGCAAGTTCTGCAAGGCAGTGGTGCTGGGAGTTGTATACTCTGCAGCTGTAGGAGGCATGAGCACACTCACAGGAACTGGTGTTAATCTAATATTGGTGGGGATGTGGAAGAGCTATTTTCCTCAGGCTGATCCGATTAGCTTCAGTCAATGGTCCTTCTTTGCTTTTCCTTTGGCTTTGGTGATTTTCTTTGTTTTGTGGAGTATTCTTTGCTTGACATATTGCTCAAGAGGCTCAGGAAAGGCCCTCTCTGCTTATCTCGACAAATCCCATCTCAAAAGAGAGCTTGACATGTTAGGTAAGGTACCTAATTCTTGGTCACTTTTGTCCATTTCATGTGCAGTTGAAGCAATTAACTAGGCTTAGCCTCTGAACTTTCTGATTTTGATGTATTCAGGTCCTATGGCTTTTGCTGAGAAGATGATTTTAGCTATATTTGGGGTGAGTGACCAAGTACTATATGCTTGATAAGTGATTTAGAATATGCTTCTTATGCCTGAATAAATTTCTGCTGCAGATTTTGATTGTTCTGTGGATGACAAGAAGCATAACAGATGACATTCCTGGTTGGGGAGCTCTCTTCCACGGCCGAGCAGGCGACGGAACGGCCAGTGTGAGTATTGCATTAACCATAACTCCATTTCCCTTGTCACAGTTTGTACAATTCTGCTAAAAACATTGATCAAATGTAATCTCTTGCTTTACAGGTTATGATGGCAACTTTATTGTTCATAATTCCAAACAAGAAGCAAATGGGAGAGAAACTGATGGACTGGAACAAGTGCAAGAAGCTACCATGGAACATAATACTGCTACTAGGAGCAGGTTTTGCCATTGCTGATGGTGTCAGGTCCAGTGGCCTAGCTGATGTACTGTCAAAATCCTTGGACTTCTTAGAAGAGGCACCATACTTAGCCATTGCACCTATGGTATGCCTCATAAGTGCCGCCATTACTGAATTCATTGCATCAAACAATGCCACCACAACCCTTCTGGTTCCTTTACTCATCCAAATAGCCAAAACCATGCATCTTCACCCGCTGCTCCTCATGGTTCCTGGAGCAATTGGGGCACAACTCGCATTTGTGTTTCCGACAGGAACGCCTTCGAACTTAGTTGGATTCAGCACAGGGCATATTGAGATCATAGACATGATCAAGACTGGACTACCCCTGAAGATTGCTGCCATAATTGCTCTTTCTGTTCTAATGCCTACACTAGGTAAACTAATCAATCAATCAATGCTCTCCTTCCATTACACCTGCCTTTAATTGTTTTTGATATGTGACTGCAATATATTTGATGTATAATTTGCAGGAGCCTTTGTTTTTGTGTCGAATTGAGTAGTCGAACAGCAACAACACACTCTCTAGATAGAATAGAATTCTGCATACAATATGTACAGCTTCTACGGAGAGCAGATAAGACAATCTTGCAGAAAATGCAGTTTCCTCTGTTTTTTCCTTGGTTTAATCAGATCTCCATTTTCATGAGCATGCAGGATCTGTGCCATTTGAGCTAAAGCTCATTAGCAATGCAGTTCACTCTATTTGATATTGCTTTTCAAACATTATTTTTCACAATTTTTTTCATTTTGATGTACTATCCGTTTTCTCTATTAGCTCTACCAAATAAGTAGGGAGTTATAACTTCTTCTTCTAACTCCAACTAAGTTAGT
>JANQAP020000065.1:3364159-3379570 GCA_026874005.2 Erythroxylum coriaceum
TAAATAAATGGATATTAAATAAACAACGACAAATAAAATCAAAATTTTAATAATAAATAATATATATAGATATATATATATATATATATATATATTCAATATTCACTTTTTTATCTAAACCTACTTTTGTATTTAAACATACTCTAATTCTTTTTATAATAGCTATATTTTGATAGCTATATTTTTAGATAAATTTATCAAAATTTTAAATATATAAATATATAAATATATATAAATTGATGTGTGTGTGTGTGTGTGTATTTATATTCATTTATATAAATGAATATAAACGTATAAATGTATAAATGAAAAAAAGAAATATAAAAAAGAAACAAAAATATAAAAATATAGAAGAAATAAAAGAAAGAACCTTTTTCATACCTATAATTCGATATTGCTGGGGACTTGAATCTAATATGATTACGATTTATTTCAATGAAATGGAAAAAGTAAAGAATCTCGAAATGGTATAATCGAGATTTCTTGCATCTATAGAATAACTTCCAGATTTAAATTGAGGGCTTATACCTTATACTATAAGACTTATTTGATCTTATCAAGTGTTATAATTTTTTTCTCAAATAAAAAATAATGTATTATTTTCGGATGGTAGTAAAGAATGACAATATTCAAGATCTCATCTAAAACTTACAGCAGATTGCTATAGGGAGGGATTTTTTAACCTATTTTAAATCCATTTTCTATTCTATCTGACTAGTTCTGGGTTCGAGTCCCAGGCAACCCATATAACTATCTATTGAAATAGTATGAAATCCTATATGATATGTCTAGAAATATGAATTCTATTTTTAACTCATTTCAACTTCATTTGTTTTTTCTATTCAAAAATTTATTATGAATCTAGATAGACAAGATCATAAAGATATGTTCTGGGCTGTTGGTTGACATGGGTATAGAAGCCATGTTACATTGTTGGATAACAAGTCCTTAATTCTTTATTTCTATTTATAGATAATTTGTGTACTTGGGAGTCCCTGATGATTAAATATGATAGGAAATGGATTCCAACCCAATTCAATTCTTACTAAATCTTTTATTTCGATAAAGCTGCTCTTACCAAAGTTAGAGATAGACTATGAAGAAGGGCGGAATCCTTTTTTGAATTTTTATTTTTTACCCCTTTTCCCGTTCAAATAGAAAAGAAAGGAGTTATGTTATTTGTTATTAATATTTATTTGTATTATTTATTAATATTTATTAATTAATTCTTTATAGTAATGAATTATTTATAAATAATAATGAATTATTTATAAAGTATAAAAAATTAATTATTTAAATTCTTTATATTATAATTAATATTAATTAATTATTTAAGTTTAAATTCAACTTAAGTGGATTTTTGTTTTCTAGGAGAAATAAGATAGACATAGTGGTTCTCCAACAAGATACTAGGCATACTCAAAAAGTTTCTTAAACAAGTCACAAATTGCGCACATAATGCTTAGTTTAGTTTTTGTTTTATTAGGTTCAAATTTTGACTAGACTTTTTTGATTCATTTCATATCCTGATTCAAAAGGAAAAAGTTCGCAACATTGATTAATCCTTTGAATCTAAATTTGAAAAAAGTTTTTATAGAACTTGTTGCTTCGCAAGATTTATCAACTGCTCAATCAATTCTTTTTTTTCGAAAGACTAAAAAAGATATCTCTATTTTCTTTTATAATATTACTATATGGTCAAACTATTATTCTTTTTTTCGTTTCATTGATTTTCTTTTTTTTGGTAGATGTCAGGATTCATAATGACAATAATCAGAAATCTAGCAATTATAGTCATACAAATAAGGATTAACTTTTGACTATCTCACTTAACTTTCGACTATTTTAGATTAAGTAGAATCAACATAAATCAAATAGATGCAAAATAAATAGAATAAGTAGAATAAGAATAAATGGAATTGGCACTTTATGTACATTACATATCGGGAATTGATATCTAAATAGATGAATGAATATAAAGAGTATATTATAGATTGATCGATAGTAAGCCTATATCTTTATACAGTCCAACTTTATATATTAATATATTAGGATTTATATATAAGAATAACAATATATTTCTTTCTACCATATTATTGGATCTTATAGAATAATGCTAATTCTAGTCTGCCCTTATTTATCTACATTTATCTACGACGTGAAATTGGAATTCTTTGCATTTTTTTGCAATCATTGATTAAGAAGAAAAGTTTTATTCAAATTAATTACTTTGACTAACTTGACTAACAGTTTTTACGTAAATTATAAGTAAAAAGATAGTAGGACTAAAATGAATAATGCAGTAGCAATAAATGCGAGAATATTTACCTCCATAATCTTATCCTTTCGTTTTTATTTACTGTGCAATAACTCGGGATTGAATCCCATAGAGATGATAATGTTTAGAAATTCAATGGGATGAAATCCATGGTGATGATGGTCATCTTTTAGTTGAAAATGATCAATATGTAGAATCAGAACAAGTGATTGCTGAAATTCGTGCAGGAGCTTACAATTTGAATTTTAAAGAGAGGGTGCGAAAACATATTTATTCTGATTCAGAAGGAGAAATGCACTGGAGTACCAATGTATACCATACACTTGAATTTACGTATAGTAATATTCATCTCTTACCAAAAACAAGCCATTTATGGATATTATCATGGGGCTCGTGCAAATCCAGTATAGCCCCTTTTGCACTCCACAAGGATCAAGATCAAATAAGTGTTCATTATCTTTCTATTGAAAGAAGAAATATTTCTCATCCTTCTTTAAATAATGATCAAGTTAAACACAAAATCTTTAATTTAGATCTTTCGGGTAAAAAAGAAAGTGTGATTTTTGATTATTCAGAGCTTAATCGAATCATTTGTACTGGTTATTATAATCGTATATACCCTGCCATTCTTTATGAGAATTCTGATTTATTGACAAAGAGGCAAAGAAATAGATTTATTATTCCCCTCCAATCAATTCAATAATGAGAGAAAGAACTAATTCCCTACTCTGGTATATCGATTGAAATACCTATAGGTATTTTCCGTAGAAATAGTTAGTAAGGAGTATAAAAAAAGAAATTTTTTGTATATACATTGGAAGCACCGTTGGTCATATTTATCTTTATTGAGAAAACGAAGAAGCTATACAAGGGTTTTCCTAAGCTTGCTCAGATAAGATGTTTACACAACAGTGATATTTTTTATGTCTTTCTTCATCTTTGGATTTGTATCTAATGATCTAGGGCACAATCCGGGACGTGAAGAATAAAAAATAAAAGCTTTTCCTTGCTTGATTTTTCAATGTTCTGAGCATTTTATTTATTCTACATCTTTATATATTAAATAAATAAATAAATATAAATATATTAAATAAAACAAAAGCAAAAAGGTTCGATAAATTTGAAAAAAATACCAAGTCATCAACGGAATCGGAAACAAAGGGATTTAAACCCTAGGTACGAATAACTTGCACAACAGATTAGCAATCCAACGCTTTAGTCCACTCAGCCATCTCTCCCAATTCAAAAAAATTAATTAAATTGTTACATTACACAACACGTAAAGTTGGAAAAGCCCCTTTTTGATCTATCTTTATTACTTTAATTGTTTCATAATTTAATTGTAATTAATTAATTTTATATTTTATTTAACTACAATAAAATTAATAAATAATTTATTTGATGATCCAAGAGGGAAGTTCTATCAAAGCAACAGGAAGAATTGTTTAGATACCAGTAAGCGAGGCTTATTTAGGTCATGTTATAAATGCCTTAACTAAACTTATTGATGGTCAAGGTGAAATTTTCGCTTCTGATTCTAGGTTAATTGAATCTCCCACCTCTAGTATCATTTCGAGACGTTCTATATATGAGCCTCTTCAAACAGGACTTATTGCTATTGATTCAATGATCCTTATAGGACGTGGTCAGTGACAATTAATTATTGTGTATAGATAGACTGGTAAAACTATTATAGCCACAGATACGATTATCAATAAACAAGGGAAAAATATAATATGTGTTATTGTAGCTATTGGTCAAAAAGCATCTTTTGTGGCTCAGGTAGTATCCACTTTACATGAAAGAGGGATAATGGACTACATTATTATGGTAGCTGAAACAGCAGATTCTTTGGCTACATTATAATATCTGGCTCCTGTATGAAAGTCATATGTACAGCTTAGAGGGAGGTCTTTCATATCTTTCGAGATCTACCCTACAATATGGGGTCAAAAAGACAAAATAAGTGATTTTATTAGTCCTTATAAAAGAAAAGGAAAAATGATTCTTAAGAACCCTTTGCACAATCATGTCACGTCGAGGTACTGCAAAAGGAAAAAAAAGAAGTTGTAGCAAAAACAAATGGAATTTGGGCCATTTGCCTTATATGTATAACTAAAAATCGTGCAAATCTTTACTTGGAATAGAGCACAAACCTAAAAAAGATTGAAAAACCTATTTAGGAACCAAAAAAATAACATCATGATTGAATTTTTATTTTGATGAAAGAATACATCAGTGAGAAGTGAATTTGATAAGTTTAATTTTAATAAATGATTTTCTATAGTTATAGGAAAATGGGTCAAAACTCATCTTTCTTGAAACATTAAAAAATGTTTAATTACTTGAAAAGTATGCTTTAAATTGTCAAATATCAAATATTTAGTTACCTAAATCTGATTATGAGTTATTAAATAGTAAAATGAAGAAAACATTTCAATTAGAAGGGCTACTCCTAAGGGGCTAAATGAATTCCTAATTGGAATTATAAGATCTCTTTTAATTGATTTTTTATTATATTTTGATATTTTACATCATTGAATGGATCGATCCGAAAACAACTGGATGATGACAAAATTATCAAAGATTGACATTCCTTATTTCTATTCAATAATGTACTAATAGTTCCTTGATTTTCTTTAAGTGATTGTTGAATCCCTGCCTTGGAAACAAATGGATTAATATTGGTTCCAAATTTATGAAAATCATGTTTATAAATTAGATATGTAAAAACGTCAAATTCATGATTGTGAATTCTACTTATATAGAGGATAAATAAAAAGAAAGGGAAAAAAGTCAAGAACAGAAAAGAAGACAAAAGAAAAGAGAAAGCCCGAATGGAAATAGCCGAAGCCTGGGATAGCATCCTATTTGCCCAAGTAATAAGAGGGTATATTTTATTAACCTACTCCAGTCTTAGAAAATATATTTTATTACCTTCATTATTAAAATTTCTTTTTAATATTTCTTGTCGACCTTCTTTCATCTATATCTGAGACTCTTATTTAATCTAGTAAAAAATGATTATATCATTTCTGTATCCACAACTCAATATATATGTATATATATATCATATTTATTATATATTATATGGCTCTCCTACTCTTATTTTTTCTCGTGTAATTTGGAGTACTCGAACCATTAATTCTTTTCCATTTTTCTATATTCATTTTTATATTCATATTTCATTTTAATTTTGTTAAGTCGAAAAATTATGCGAAAAAAATGGAATAACCATTTCAATTTGACCTCCTGTGGATTAAAGAAGAAAGGAGGTCAAAAGAAAAAGAAGGTAATAATTAATCGTTAATCAAAGGTCCAACTAATCACCATGTCTGTATTGTAAATATGCAGTTACGAATAATCCAGCCAAAGTAATAGGAATTAAACCTAAGACGATTCCAAATAGAAAAACTTCAATCATTTCTTTTTATTTAAAAATGAAAAAGAGAGGGAATATATATCCTTAAAGATTAATCCATATTGCCCAGAAATCTCAATAACCAAAAATTTAAAAATGATACGGTAAGGAACTAGAAAAGATAATAGCTTAAATACTGTAGAAAAATATCTTTTTTTAGGAATTTGTTTAGTATAATTATGCAACACAAACTACTCGTTTTATGCTAAAAAATCGCAAGTGTACAAGTCATGACTTGTAGTTAAAAAGCAGATATCGTCCTACAAGGATTGATGTCCAGACACCACTTAATTCAGATTACTTTTTCCCTATTTTGTCTCCCTCTTATTTTATTAATCGAATTATGTCTCACCTAAGATTTCTAAATGTATTAACTACCCTCTCTTAAGTTATAATTAATTGTCCCTAATTAAGTCAAATGGAATCAATTGAACGATCTCTTAACCTACTCAATCACTCTACCAATTCAACTGGTTATTAAACTATCGTATAGGTGATCAATTGAATTCGCCGAGATCTCTCTTCTAACTAATCAATTGACGTGATGAGTGTAAGTCTATAGGTTGCCAACTCTCGTTATACAATCCTACACAAATAATCTTACTTACTCTCTCTATTTTTTGCAAGATAACAAATAACATTAACAATCATCAAAGACATTTTCATTCACTTTAATAAAATAGGAGTTTTAACAAAATAGTTCAAAAGCAATCCCTAAAACTAAATCAGCTACTCATAGTCTCCATAACATCATCAATATACAAATAATCCATCTTACAAAGATTAGAAGAAAGAAAAACATAAAAAATTGAATAAAAGAAACTTCTTCTCTTCTTTACCTAAATATAGAATTTTAGATGTTGATGTACTATTTTCCCCAATCTTGATGATAATCCTTGACTTCAATCCTTCCTTAAGTATAAAAACTTGTGTTCTTCACTCAAGGAGGCTCTTCCTACGGAAGGGTTTTGTCCCCCTTGATCATGGAGGCTTAATTCTCTTTTAATAGTCCAGTAACCCTAAGTTTAATGAAGCCTCGCATAGTGACTCGGATTATAATTCCCACATTTGTGGGAATTGGCATGATTCCTATGAATATGGGAATTGGCAATGGATAGTATCCTCTTTTATTATCCTCTTTGATCTCTAGCTCAATCTCTAGGTTGCTCAATCTTCCTTCCTACATAAAAATGGTCAATTCTTACCCTAAATTAACATCAAACATAAAGAACAACAATAGAAATCAAACTAAATGAAAACATACAAAATGAATCCTAAAATATATCAATAATCAACAATTATATAAGAAACACAAGTCAATTACTTAGAAAAACTTAGACTAATGAACAACTATCAACATCCCCACACCTAAATCTTTGCTTGTCCTCAAGTAAAATAAATACAACCAATCAATTCTATCACTTTGTTTTCATAAAGAGCAAAGTATATGATCCCTAATAAGTTAAGACAACTCAAATATCAAGTTAATACACATATCAAGACCACTTTTTCATTGGTGTACATAAGCAAACTCAATAATTGGCACCGTCACTTAAAGATAAGTATAGAGGCAAAATGAATCTTCCTCATAGTTTTCACTCATTTCTCTCAAGTGTTTGATGGTTAGTGTTTCGCTCAAACTTCCTATAGGAAACTACACTACCATAGGCTTGCTAATACAACAATTCTCCTCTACAATAATTGCATGCATAAATAGATTAGAAGGACATGTTAAAGGTTGTTATGTGGTAAGGGTTAAGGTGGGTCAAGAGGGAAAAATATTAACATAAGCATTCGTAAAGTCAAAAGCGGATAAAATGGGATCATAAAACTTCACTTCGAGATATACAAATATAACTAATATTTTGCACTTATTGATGCTACTCAATTGTTCTTCCTTTTTCTTTTCTTTTCTTTTTCTTTTCAACAATTTTCATCTTTTTTTTGATGCATGGAAGAACTACGAATCAAAATAGCACTATATACAATGTAATTCATAGGCAGAAGCATACTCAACTCATCTCGGTAAAATTTGCACAACGATCCCAACTAAAGTATTACTTAATACTCTACTAAGCTTGTGAATGGGTAGGTTAATAAGGTTTAAGGTTTTAAAATTTTTGGTGTTTTCAAGAAACAAAAGGTTAAGGCTCAACAGGGGTAACAAGGGATAATCCAAAGGTTAGGTCATTTAAGTTAAAGGTTAACACAAAAAGGACCTTAATCATCTTTATTAAGTATGCATCCAGTAGACTCAAACCGATTCAAAGCAAGTTCTGAAGGTAATAACCTAAGGAAGTATCACTCAACAAAGAAATAGAATGACTATGGATGGAGTCATATGGCTCAATCCTCACATTGGCTCAAATGAAAACTCATTATGCATCTCTACACTACCTCATTGCTCAAATGTCAATTTGTGAATGAGCTTATGTAACCAACTACTTTTCATCACTCTATATGGTTCACTTTCTACTTAAGTGATTCAAGCATGTATTCAATCTAATTCCAACTAGCATGACAGAATCTTATGGCAATATCCATTAGAATGTTTCAAGTGCAGTTCCATCACTGACATAAAGCACATGATATGTCTAAACATGCATCCTATTTAACAAAATGCAAAAAATGCAATTGAGAAAGTCAATGTTACTTCCCTACACTTAAAGATCACATTGTCCTTAATGTGATAAGTCAACCACCAAATAATAGAAAGTGACATCAAACTAAACAAAAGAAATTGAAACAAACAAATGACATTAAACCAAACAAAAGAAAATGACATGAAACCCAACAAAAAATAAAATGAAACCAATAAAAAGAAATAACAAAATTTAAAAGTAAAAGGGTAAGAAAAGCTTATGGAGATGATGGTGGTGACGGTGTTGGCAAAGGAGCTTTAAAATTGTTCCTTCGATAGAAATTGAGGAATCTTCTCTTCAAACTGTGCTGCTCTTTGTGGACTTGCCGAATTTGGGTGCTGAGCTCGTTGATTTGGGATGTCATTTATTGTTAATTAGCGGTCATTTGGTCAAGGATTTTTCGAAATCGGTCATCCTTCGTTGGTGCATTTGGTTCCTCCTCTACTGCTTCTGCCTCTAGCTCTGAGACTACTGATAGGTGTGCATTAGAATATGTTTTTACAGGTAATTGGCATGTGTTTTCTAGCATAATTGTTGTTTATTGCTCTAGTTTAGGATTCATTTTGTATTTTTTGATTAAGTTTGATTTCCATTGTTGTTCTTGTGTGTTTGATGCGAATTAAGGGTAAGAATTGACTATTTTTGTGTAGGAAAGAAGAGGGAGCAACTTAGAGGTTGAACAAAGGATCAAAGAAGAGAAGATAAGGAGAGTGCATATGTGCCAAATTTCCATGTTCGTGGGAATCATACAAATTCCCACAGAAGTTAGAATCATAGAAGAAATAAGGAGTGCATTTGTATGTAATTCCCACGTTCGTGGGAGTCATGCAAATTCCCATAGACGTGGGAATTGTAATAAGAGGAAATTTGCGAGGCTTCATTGAACCTAGGATTTTTGGTATAAAAACATCATTAAGCCTCCATCTTCAGGAGAGACCACACCCACCTGTAGAAACACCATCCTTAAGTGAAGAACACATGTTTGGAGTATTGAGGAAGGATTGAAGACAAGGATCATCATTAAGATTAGGCAAAATAGCACATCAATACTAAAATTCCAGATTTTGGCAAAGAAGAGAAGTAGTCTTTCTATTCAATTTTCTATCATTTTAATCTCTTCTATTCTTTGTAAAAATGATTTATTTGATTGTTGATGATGTTTTGGATACCATGTTAGGCTGATTTCATTTTGGGGTTTGCTTTTGAATTATTTTGTCAAAACTCCTATTTTATTGAATTGAATATAATTGTCTTTGTTGATTGTTGTTCTTAATTATCACCTTGCAACAAATCAAGAGAGTGAGTGAGATGAAATTTATGTAGGATTGTACAACAAGAGTTGGCAACCTATAGACTAGTAATCATCATGTTAATTGATTAGTTAGAAGAGAGATCTCGATTAGTCAATTGATCACTCATAGGATAGTTTAAAACCTAGTTGAATCGGTAGAGTCAATAGGTTGGTTGAGAGATCATTTAATCGATTCCTGTTAATTCAATCATTTAATCGATTCCTGTTAATTCAATCATTTAATCGATTCCTGTTAATTCAATTAAGGACAAATATTTACTCCTTGAGAGAGGGTAATTAGTACATTTAGAAATCTAAAGTGAGACACAATTCAATCAATAAAATTGGAGGGATACAAAATAAGGAAAAAGTAATCTCTAGCATTTAGATTCTAGAATTCAAATTTTATGCAATTGCAGTTTTATCCATTGTTTACATTAGTCTCTTTTAATTTTAATTTAATTTTTCAGATTATTTACATTTCACAATTTAGTTTCTTAAACAAAGTTGTGTCTAAATTAAGTGGTGTTTAGGCATCAATCCCTGTGGGATCGATATCTGCTCTTTTTACTATAAGTCACGACCTATTTACTTGTAGTTTTTGAGTGTAAAACAAGTAGATAGGTTTTACAATCAACAAGTTTTTGCCGCCGTTATCGGGGATTGATTGTTGAGCATCCTGTTTGATTTAGATTTTTTTGATTTAAGAGTTTTTGATACTTTTTCTTGGTATTTGTAGGTGTATGAATACAAGGAGTACACGAAGGATGAAAGAAGCTATAGAAGACGAAATTCCTAACATTAAGAAGCACGAAAGAGAAATAGCAAGGAGAAAGCGTCTAAATTTCTCAAATCAAGATATGGCAGAAGAAGGAGAGCAAGGAGGACCAGAGCGAACATTAATCGATTTCATGAGGCCAGGGTTTACTCCCAAGGAGTGGCGAGACCAGTAGTCTAAGTAAATAATTTTGAGATAAAGCCGGCGCTACTTAACATTCTCCAAAACGGTATGTAGTTCTACGGGCTATCCAATGAGGATCCAAATGCCCACATCATAAATTTTTTGGAGATCTGTGACACAATCAGATTCAACAGAATGTTTGACGATATGGTGAAGCTGCAATTATTTTCATTCACGTTAAAGGATCAGGCTAAAGCAAGGCATAATTCTTTGAATCTAGGCCAGATTATGACTTGCGAGTAGCTCACCCAAGTATTCCTTGCCAAATATTTTTTGTTAACAAAAACGACAAGGATTATCAAGGGGATAACAAATTTCCAGCAGAGAGATAGAGAATTTCTCTATGAAGCTTGGGAGAGATTTAAAGAACTTCAAAGAAGCTATCCCCATCATAACCTCCCAAAGGAATTTCTACTTCAAACATTTTATAATGAAGTGAATTCGAGCACAAGGGGCACAATTGATACAATAGTTGGAGGTTCACTAATGAGTAAGACGGTGGAAGTAGCTTATGATTTATTGGAGAAGTTGGCAAGCAACAACTACCTGTGGTCAAGCGAGAGGAGTAGACAAGGACAAAAGGAACAAAAAGTTATGATACCTATTGACTTAGTTACTACCTTGCAGGCTCAAATCACGGCTTTGACGAAGCAGCTAAACAACATACAAGGAGCGTCCACCTCAGCAGTTAAGGCAATGCAAACACAATATGAGCTATGTGGGGAGAACAACCATAGCTCAGTAGAATGTTTCCTATTAGGAGCTAGGGGGACTGAACAGGTAAGCTATTTAGGCTGGCTATAGTGAGGTAAAAACCCATATTCGAATACATATAATTCAGGTAGGAAAAACCACCCAAACTTTTTTTAGAGTAACAATAATTCAGGTGGACAACTAACAAAGACCACAAGGACCGCCAGGATTCCAGCAAGAGCGAATCAGAGCATTAGAAAATAAGTTGGACAAGTTTATAGAGATGTTTAATTCCAAACTGGCAGTTCAAGCAGAGAGTCAGAAAAAGATGTATGAAAGCCAGAAGGAAAATTAGCAGAGGATGGAGGTAAATTTTGATCAAATTGTGAAGAACCATGCCTCGTTAATCCATAATTTGGAAGTCCAAGTACGTTAACTTGCTGATGCTTTATTTTCTCAAAATACGGGTTACTTACAGAGCAATAATGAGGTTATTCCAAGGGAGTAACTCAAAGCAATTACACTTCGAAGTGGCAAGAAAATGGAAGAACCAAGTGCAAGAAAGGACGGCTAAGAAAAAGAGAATAGTACGGAGATAGAAGAAGAAAGTGGAAAGTTCAGGTCGTATGTCCCACCACCATCGTACAAGCCCAAACTCCTATATCCACAAAGAGTGAAGCAATATCAGGTGGATACCCAGTTTTTCAAATTTTTAGAGAAACTGAAGAAGCCACATATTAATTTGTCATTGGTGGAAGCTTTGGAGTGCATGCCCAAGTATGCGAAGTTTTTGAAGGATATACTCATGCACAAATGTACTTGGGAAGACAATCAGACAGTTACATTGAGAAAGAACTGTAGTTCTATTATTTCAAGTCAAATGCCTTCAAAATTGCAAGATCTAGGGAGCTTTGCTATTCCATATGTTGTTGGCGATTTTGAATTTTCCAAATGTTTATGTGATTTAGGTGCAAGTATTAATTTGATGCCTTTGTCTATTTTTAGGAAATTGGGATTAAGAGAGGTCAAGCTGACTTCCATGTTGATTCAGCTTGTAGATCAATCAATAAAAAGGCCATTTGGAGTTATAGAAGACGTATTGGTAAAAGTGGATAAATTTATAATTCCGGTTGACTTTGTTGTGTTGGATTTTAAAGCTGATAAAAATTGTCCGTTAATTTTAGGTAGGCCCTTTATGAATACTGGTAGGGCATTAGTTGATGTTTATAAAGGAAAACTTGTGTTGAGAATTAGTGGTGAGCAGGTTGAGTTTAATATGACATAATCTTTGAAGAAATCGATGGATGGAAATGTGTATGAAAATTGATGTAGTAGATGAGTGTGTGAAGGAAACTAAAGAATGAGTTGATGAGGTGAATGGAGTACACAAAGATGAAAGTGCAAACGAAGAGGATGTTTGTGAAGAAGTGGAGCTAGAACAATTAGAGAGAGCTGGAGAACCTTCACTACCTTCTACTGTTAAACCTCCCACTTTAGAGCCTAAACCTTTACCTTCCCATTTGAGATAAAGAAGCATACTTTACCTATCATTATCTCCAATGAATTAAATTTTGAGCAAGAAGAGAAAGTGGTGGAGACTATTAGGAAAAGGATGAGAGCTATAGGGTGGCAACTTTCTGATATTCAGGGGATTAGCCCCAATATGGTGATGTATATAATTAACTTGGAAGAAGGTTCTAGAACTATGAGAGAACGACAGAGAAGATTAAATCCAAATATGCAAGAGATTATAACGAAGGAAGTGGTGAAACTTTTAGATGTAGGAATAATTTATCCCATTTCGAATAGTGAGTGGGTGAGTCCAATACAGTGTGTGCCAAAGAAGGGTGGTATGACAGTGATAGAAAATGAAGAAGGGGAAAAGATTTTGTTAGGACTATCACAGGGTGGCAATTGTGCATTGACTATAAAAAGTTAAATTTGGCCACCAAGAAGGATCATTTCCTTTTACCTTTTGTGGACCAAATGATTGAGAGAGTGGTTGGTCATTCTTTTTATTACTTTCTGGATGGATATTCAGGGAACAATCAAATATTCATATATCCGGAAGATCAAGAGAAGACCACTTTTACATGTCCATACAGAACTTTTCCATATTAAAGGATGCCTTTCGGTTTATATAATGCACCTATCACATTTCAAAGGTGCATGATAGCCATATTCGCAGACATGAATGAAAATTTTATAGAGGTATTTATGGATGATTTTTCTATTTTTGGATAGTCTTTCAATCATTACCTATTAAACTTAGATAAAGTGCTCTAAAGATTTGAGGAGTCAAATTTAGTTTTAAATTGGGAAAAATGTCATTTCATGGTCTAAGAGGGAATCATATTAGGCCATAAGATTTCATATAAAGGGATTGAAGTAGATCGAGCTAAGACAGAAGTAATTAGAAAGTTACCTGCTCCCTCCAATATTAAGGGTGTCTGAGCTTCTTTTGGTTATGCAGGGTTCTACCAACAGTTTATTAAAGATTTTTCCCTCATTGCAAAACCTTTGACTCATCTATTGGTAAAAGATTTGCCTTTTGTTTTTGATGATGAATGTTTGAATGCTTTTAATAGGTTGAAGAAAGCACTCATAACAGTACCAATTTTGACATTGTTGGATTGGTCTCTTCCATTTGAGATTTTGTGTGACACTAGCGACTATGCAATTAGGTGTGTACTAGGTCAATGGAAGGAGAAGAGATTGCATGCTATCAATTACGCAAGAAAGACGTTGAAAGGAGCACAAATGAATTATACAATTACTGAAAAAGAATTGTTTGAAGTGATATTTGTATGTGAAAATTTTGTTCTTATTTGTTAGGTTCACAAGTTATTGTGTTTATAGACCATGCAGCATTGTGTTACCTTTTCACTAAGAAGGATGCCAAGGCTAGGCTTATTATATGGGTACTCCTGCTCCAAGAGTTCAATATTGAAATCAAAGATAAGAAAGGAGCAAAAAATGTCATAGCGGATCACTTATTAAAGTTTTAAGTCGAACATCATGAAGAAGAAGAGGAAATTAAGGAAAAATTTCCTAATGAGACTTTGATGATGGTAGATAACCCTTTCCTCCCTTGATTTGCAAATATTGCAAATTACCTCTCAAGTGGTATTCTTCCATTCGATTTATCATATCAAAAAAGGAAGCGTTTCTTATTTCAATGTGCTCATTATATTTAGGATGAACTTGTACTCTATAAGATCTATGCTGATAGTTTAATTCATAGGTGTGTTCCTGAAGATGAAATGCCTGAGATCTTAACTAAATGTCATAGCTCACTATATATAGGGCAATATGGAGTTAACAAGACTGCTACATGAATTTTAGAGTGTGGATTATATTGGCCAATTTTGTTTAACGATGCTTGAGATTTTATGCTCAAATGCGATAGATGTCAAAGAATTGGCAACATATCAAAACAAGATGAACTGTCATTTTTGAATATAATAGAGGTGGAGATATTTGATGTATAGGGTCTGGACTTCATAGAACCATTCCCACCATCTGAAGGCAATACCTATATCTTGGTTGGAGTTGATTATGTTTCTAAATGGGTCAAAGTGGTTGCTACTCCAACCAATAATAGCAAGGTGGTTCAGAAGTTCATTAAGAAGATTTTTACTAGATTTGGGATGCCTAGAACAATCATAAGGGATGAGGGAAGTCACTTTAACAACAAACCATTTAAGAACCTTTTGAGAAGATACAATGTTTATCATAAAGTGGCTACCCCGTACCATCCCCAAACTAGTGGTCAAGTGGAGGTGGTGAATAGAGAGCTAAAAAAGATTTTGAAAAAGACAGTGAACATTTCAAGAAAAAATTAGTAGACGATGCACTGTGGGCTTACAGAATAGCTTTCAAGAACCTAATAGGCACAACACCATATCGGCTTGTTTATGGCAAGGCATGTCATTTACCATTGGAATTGGAGCATAGAACATATTGGGCAATCAAGAAATTGAACACGGATTGGAAGCTGGCAGGAGAAAAGCAGTTGTTACACATTGACAAGTTGTAAGAGTTGAGATATGATGCTTATGAAAATGCCAAGCTATATAAAGAAAAGGCTAAGAAGTGGCATGATGGCCATATCAAGAAGAAGGA
>JANQAP020000066.1:33967-46466 GCA_026874005.2 Erythroxylum coriaceum
TCGAGTCACCAAAATAGCCGGAGGTATATAAGGAAACAATCTCTGTATCTCTTAGGAGATGCGGGCATGACTGCGTACATCTTACCCTCCTCATATCTTGCTTAGGCGGGAATTTGAGTACCAGTGAGTTTTTTTTTTTAAAGTTTGATTTGAATCGGCCTGGTCTATTTTTTAAAATTAAAAATAAAAAATAATATCATTTTTTTCATAATTGTCAAGTCTCATGTGGGTCTAGACAGGCCGAACCTCGATCAACTCGAACATGATCCGTTGATCTAGGGTCGGGCCAAACCCAATCCAAAATACCATCCCTATTCAAAAGCCAATTACGATAACATTTTCAAGGAATAGTTAGCTTCTCTATCTTTGTGTTGCATGTGTATAAGATTATACGACGTCGTATAACGTAAGATGTAAAGACTTTCTTGAAATTCTAATTTAGTATATGGTTAAAAAATCAAATTGACTCAACTGTACAAATTTAGAATTGGTTGACTATTCAGTTTAATTTTTAATTTTTTGGTTTAATTTATTTTAATAACTCTTATTATTAAATTGACCAATTAGTCAATTTAGTAAATTAATCAATTTTTAAATGAGAACAAATCGATTAATTTTTATTTAATAATTTCTTTTTTAATTAAACTTTAATTTTTTGATAAATAAAGAAATTTTCCTTTATTTATTTTTAATTTTATTTAATCTTTAATTAATTTTATAATAATATAATTTCGGTTAATTTTTTCAAACCTTAAATTTCTTTAATTTATTAATTTAAATTTCAATTCATTTTTAAAATATTAATAACAACAAAGTATTCATATAGCCTCGTGCGAGAACAAGACAAAGAAGAGCATAGTTGGACCTCACGTCCAAGATTAAATGAGCTAGTGGAGCATCTCTTTGTATGGATACTTTGAGCCTATGTCCGAACTCATACCAAGAAGATCTCGTAACTTAACGTTTAAAGGCTGCGGAGGCCCATGTTTCCTTCCCGTCGTGTACTCCCCTTACCGAGTTGTGTCTGAAATCATCGTATAAAGAGGAAGAAGTCATTCTGGCAATAGGGCCGGACTAGATCCCAACTCCTACAAATTTAAGGCTCAAGCATGAGGTTCGAGTACTTCTTTTTGTCTCATTTGCTGCATAAAGTGATATTATTTTTATCAATAATTAAAAAAGGTTAATTAATTTAACCAATTCAATTATAAAAATGTTTAATTATTTAATTTTTTGGTTCAATTTATTTAATAATTTTTATTGTTAAAAACTAATTAATTTATTAATTAACCGGTCAATTTTTATTAATTAATAAGTTCTTATAAATTAAAATAAATAAATAAATTTATTTTATAATAACAATTTTAAACTATAAATTGTTCAATGAGTAAAAACAATCTTTTTCAATTATATTTCAAATTCTTTATTTTAATTCAAGCTTTAGCCAATTTTATAACAATTTAATATCAGTTAAATCTTTTAAACGTTAAATCTCTTGTCTTACTAATTTAAAGTTAATTTTTTATCATTAATTTTATCATTAATTATAACTTTTTTTTATTTCACTCATTCAATGAAATGATGTTATTATATTAATCTAATATAATAATAATTTTATTAATCATACCAAGATATTTCAAATTTTGAAACTTAAAAATATTTTTAAATTTAAATTTAATTTAATCTCGATTAAAATAAATTTTATTTATTAATTTCAATTAAAATCAAAACAAATCCAAATTATTTTACCTTCTACAAATTTTATTTAAGAGGTAAGAAAAATTATCAAAAACAGTTGTCAATTTTACAAATTAAGACTTATTTTAGGGTTGGAGTTGTATAAGTAGAAATAATCACTTGATTTTACATTTTGAATCAAAATTCTACATTGTAATTTATTAAAAACAAGAGTCAATGGTTCTTCTTCCTTTTCCTTTACTTTTTGTTTTCCATTGTTTAGGATAAAAGTGACTCTTTACTGTTTTGAGTAATTAAAAACCATTTTTATTAATGTACATTAGAATAGATAACATCATATTATAACTGACCGTAATAATTACTCCTTCCAATTGGTGTTAGGTCTCGTAACTATCAACTAAAGAGGAAGAATACAAATTCTAATTTGTACAAATTCAGAAAAATAAAAAACAAGTAAACCAAAAAGCTCAGGTAAGTGCACAACTAAAATGTGCATATCTACAAGGAGGTAGGTGAAGGTGATCCCTTCTCTTCTCTCTCAATAGAACTCAAAATGTAGAGGGTACACCGACCCTTCTAAAAGCATCATTTAAAGGATGAAATAACGAACTAAAATTAGGTGTATAAACTTTAAAGTTAAATTCAACCATGAAATTGAGATTGTTAACACATTAATTTATCTATTATAAAAAGTTAATACATATTACTCATCATCATTTTAAAAATTTTAAGTATGTTTTAAACTTAATTTGAATTCTTCAATATAAAAATGACAAAAGGACATGAGCTTAATGCAATTTTAAATCAATGAATCATATTCAATTTAATTTACACGATGGGATTGAAAATAACTCTTTATATATAAAGTTCGAGAGGATTTAGCAAAGTACTAATTACATTCAAAATAAAAAACTCGAATATAATTTAATAAATAAGATGAAGCTTTTCAAATATATCTCAAATCTTAAATAACTTAATTGAATGCTCAAATCTAATCGAATTCTTGCTATTACGAGTAGTTTACTACCTTTATTTAATTTTAAAGTAATTCCAACTAGTATTTACTAAAATTATTATAAATTGTAATATTAATACTTGGAAATAAAGTAATTTTAATTATAAAAATCAATCAAAACCCTAAAAGATTATTATGATGCATAAGCAATTTATAATTAAAAAAAAGTGGCATTGTTAGTAGAAGGGGAGGCATTAATTAAGAAAGAAATCAATCCATAATTGAATCATATTAAGTACATGTCAGGATTTAAAAACAGATTTTGGATATGGTCGAATTTCAACATGCACTAGCCTCTGCTATGCCCTTTCGGTTGTTTGGCTTTGGTGTTTTTCCACAAATTCCTTGGAGGAATGGACCACTATTCATTAGTTTATTTGATGCATTGTCGTTGAGGTATTGTCACGACTTTTGCTTTCAGGATTCTCTTATGAGGTTTCAGGATCAACTTTTGATCATCCATGGAAGGTGCTTTGTCTTCGATTGACTTCTTCCTCTCTTGCATCGTTTCCATAACCGAACTCTTCCTTTCCTTTCCCTTTCGTCTGATTCCTCACTGAGTTGCCATTTCATGATCCATTTTGCCTAAGTGTATCCACTCCAGTTATTCATCATATATCCTTCAACTTGAGATCGATTTCTATTCAACTACTACAAAACCTAAAATCTATTCAAGAGTGCTTTCATCCATCATTCAATTCCGAGTTCCATTCCATCAAGAAGGAAACAAAATGTTATAAATCAACGCTGACAACATTTTCTTTTTGTAGCCTAGGTGACAAAACCATGCATATTCAAATTAAGCTTAGTTATATAAAGACTAGCTTTCCTGTCTCGTTGAGGTTCACTCAAGGGACCCTTTTCATCAACCTGTTTACGTGAAGACACCAAATGAAAGAAATCCATCACCTTTCCTTTCTTTCTTTTCCACCGATCCCTTTTCTTTTTTTCTTGCATATCCATATTCATTTATATTGGAGACGATAATGCTTACAAACCACACTTGTCACTAAGTGATTGGCTACACTCCCACGGGGATTGGTCACACTCTCTCAATTCATTCCCCCTTTCCTTTTCGAGATACTGTAATTGCCCCACCTGGCCGACCATAAATTGGTTTTTCACGTATGTCAGCAGTCAGCACTTGGGAGCTTGGAATCAGGAAATGTGGTCACCATTTTCACTTATAATCATTCACCTATACCAACTGTTTATGACTTATGTTTTTTTTAATTTATCTCAAAGCATTTGATTAAACTTCTAATCACGTAACTATACAAAGATTTTTTAGATGTGTTGAGACCATAATCATATCATCTTAGAGTATATAAATGCAATGGAGTGAAAAGTTACTCTATTAAAGGAAAGCTAATCGATATCCTTTCTCTTTTAGACTTTTTATCAACTCCGAAAGTACGTGAGAAAGAAAAGGTAATTATTATATATAACATTATGAACCGCTTATCTCGTTAAATTATGTGGGTCTAACGAAAACAATTTTTCTATCAGTTAAAAATAAAGTTACGTATTTATTTACTTTCTCAAATATCACGAGTAACTGAAATTTCTCTTAGTTATTGTTGTTTGATTAAAACTCATCTCATTAAACAAGTTGCTCAAGCCATAGTAAAATATTCCAGTGTTAATTAGCTGGTTCTATATGAAAATTTCATTTCCAATTTCACAACACTATAATAATATGGTCAAAATTAAGTTAACATTAACAAAATTTTTGTCTAATATAAGTGATGAGTTCTAAAGGAGTATATATATAATTAAGACAGCATTTTGCAACATAAAATTTTAAAATTATAAGTCCTATATATATAAATTACTTCATTTTTTGTATTTATTTACAAGGACAATTTCAATTGTGAATTTTTATAAATTATCATAAATGCTCAAATATATTTAATATCTTTGATATCATTGAGTTCTTTGCTTATGATATAAGGTGGTGACGATTTTTCAGTGATCATAGCGAATAAGGAGTCCGCAAACACGTGGTAATGCTGCTTCATGGGAATTTGAGATATTGTGTAGAGGAGGATTCATGACCAATGTATCCTACATTTACGTGAAATGGTACCTTATGGTACAGGTTACAAGTCATGTAGGCGTAAATGAAGGGCCAATTCATGGGATGCTGAGTCAGCTAAGGGACATATGTCCACTCCTCTTGTAATAAACAACTCTACCTCACGTTTTCAGAATTCTCCACCACACTTAACACGTAGATAGGAAAAATAAAAAAGGAGGTAAGTAGCAGAACCAGTGAGTTGCTCTCTTTGTTCTGCATACCTAACAATTACTTGCCAATACACAAGTACACAACACCCCTTCTTCTGTGAGAAGTAGTAGAGTACTACTCTGCAGAATCATCTCTTCAATGGGTGAAGTAAGTTCAAACCTCCTGAGCCCCATTTGGTTGCTGCGTGCACATATGCCTCATGGGAATGTTCATAAATGAGTTTTTATTTTCTGTCAGTCTCTTAAATTTCAGATTGTTGTGGTCGTAGATCTGATGTGTTTGGTTTTTTTCTTTTCTGGAATACAAAAGGAGAATAAAGAAGAAGAGAAGAAGGGAACAGGAGCCAGCGAAGAGAAGAAAGAAGAAGAGAAGAAGGAAGAAAAGAAAGAAGAAGAGCCTCCTGAGATTGTTCTCAAGGTTGATATGCACTGTGAGGCCTGTGCCAGGAAAGTTGCCAGAGCTTTGAAAGGATTTGAAGGTCTTTCACGACCCCTTACCATATTATTTCTTTCCCCTCAGTTTTTTCCTTACATTTTACAGAAAATATCAGTTGGGTCTTGAGGTTAGGGTAATTTCAGGTTGCGTCCTTAATTTCCTTTGTCATCTTCTAATTTGGAAATATTATAATAAGCTATTAACGGTAATAGCATTGTTGATTTGTTTAAGACGAGAATACATTATTCAATACTTAGCATTGTACCTTACAGAGAGATTGTTATTTAATACCATTAAAACCATTATTTTAACTGAAGTTTGAATCCTTCTGATGTTTTGGATGCATTAAACACAGGGGTTGAAGAAGTGACCACAGATAGTAAAACCAGTAAGGTGGTAGTGAAAGGCAAAACAGCAGACCCCATAAAAGTATGCGAGAGGCTGCAAAGGAAAAGCGGCAGGAAAGTGCAGATAATTTCTCCTTTACCTAAACCACCTGAAGAACCTAAACAAGAAGAAAACAAAGAACCAAAGGAAGAGAAAAAAGAAGAGGTACTTAAAATTTTCAAACCCACAGTTCCAAACTCAATGATTACTTACAAGAAAACCAGCCATCCATCGTCCCTCCCACTAGGCCTATCAATCTTGCTCAAATCTCTGTTTTTGACTTGATAAAAAAGTTGGTCTGGCCACTCAGTTGTTCTTTTTTGACCTGGGTAACTTCTATGTTTGGTGGTTCAGCTTCAAAGTAAGTCATTTTTTGCCTTTTTAACCATTACCCACTTGGACAGTGAACCTTATGACCACTGTTCTGGGGCTGACATGATAGTAACAAAACAAGTGAACAATATGAGGCACGTTTCACTAGGTTAGAGGGGTACACTATTTGGTGTCTTGGACACCCCACAGCTTGCTCAAGTTTCCTGTCATGGGATCACGAGGGTTGCAGCTACTATGGAAAGCTGGTCAGTGTGATAAGGTATAGAGTATATAGTTAAGTAGTGAAAGCTAAGAGGTTAGAGGTGGTAGGTTTAGCAAACAATAAGGAGAAAAGCAAGCAAATGACTTAAATCACTTTTCTAATAACTTTAAGATAGATAAATTACATTTTGTTTATGATCTCATCATTTCATGCCATTATGCGACAAAAAGCTTGTCCACTCCATACTCTTCTTATGAAATTATTATTGAACTAATGAGAGCTGAAATAAACAATTTTAGCAGTATTCGTACATTACTGGCAGGTCTCGAGAATACTATTCGCATTTTACGCTGGTTTTTGTCTCACTCTTGTTGGGTATCGGTTTTCTTGGAACCTTATGGCCACTCTTTCTATGTGCCAATCACATACGCTGGATAAAACATAGTCACAAGTGAAAAACACCACGACCACTTACAATATTGATGTCAAAACAGACCATGTTGGAAAAGGCCCTTCTATTTTCTCAATGCTTATGTTTATATTTATAGCTTGTTTCTGTTACTTGCATCTAACAATCCGTCAATGGCAGCCTCCTGCTGTTGTAACAGTGGTATTGAATGTTAGAATGCACTGTGAAGCTTGTGCTCAACGTATACAAAAACGAATTCGAAAAATCAAAGGTACGATTTCCAATAGTATTATTTATTATTAAAACCATGTTCATGTCATCTCAATTATAATACTATATGCTCCCTACCTTAGTATTAAAAATTTCCTGGACTAGGGGATTGAATCACGTTGTAATAACATATGCATATATATACCGCATGCAGGTGTAGAATCAGTGGAAGCAGACTTGGCTAGTTCCAAAGTAACAGTAAAAGGGGTTGTTGACCCAGAAAAGTTGGCGGGGGATGTGTACAAGAAAACAAGAAAGCAGGTGTCGCTAGTGAAGGAAGAAGAGAAGAAGGAAGAAGGGAAGAAAGAAGAGGAGAAGAAAGAGGAAGAGAAGGAAGGAGAGAAAGAAGACAAGGGAGGAGGAGAGGATGATAAGAAGAGTGACATCAAGCGACTTGAGCATTGGCCAACCGTTTCTCACTTGGATTATGCCTACACTCCTCAAATTTTCAGTGATGAGAACCCTAATGCTTGCTCTGTAATGTAAACTTAAAATTTTTGATTATCTAAGTTTAAGCTTAATTAGCAGTCTAAGCAAATTTTCTATGTACTTAATATAGTGTTAATTATAATATGATGTTGGCATGGCTAGCACAATCATCGTTGTCCTATAAAATCAAGTGTTTCCTTAATGCAATCTTTCCCTTTGTGGCTTTAAATACTGTGTTGAAGTTAATGCTTAATTTAATCTCCACAATTTAAATGTCTGTTTTAATTGAATTGCAGGGTTTTGCGTTTTAATTAATAACGTATAAAAGGCAAAAAAACCCTAAATTTTGCTTTTAATAGTAAATTAAATCTTAACATTTTAAAATGTTTTGACATTATTGCTTTCAAAATATTCATATTTAACCTTACGTTAACAGAAAACATAATTAACCTAAGTAATTAATTAACTAATTAATCCTAATTACAAAAATTCCAAAATCTCACTTCTCACTATACCATCTCCTTGCCCGCAGTTCAGATCCTTTTAAATTTTGTCTTAGTAACAAATTCTTTGTTTTGGACCACCATTTTACCCTAATAGGACTGCTTTATATTATATATATATATATACCTCTCCTTACTGCTATGAGTAATTGTTGTGTCTTTTCGAAGGACCAATCTCCATTCTAAAAGTACAAGTGAAGGATTTTGGAGCAGTAGGACTTGAGAACTTGAGGAGCAAGCAACTATGTGGTAAGGCACTGTTCAAGATTGGATTGTGTTTCTACTCCACTCATAGTGTACTACCACTGTCATGTGCCCAATAGAGTATAGCGCATGATTTGAACAGGTTTTTGAGAGCTACTCATATGATAAATGTTTTTTTATCCTTATCTGTGTAATTGAAAAGTCTAGGATAAACCTCAGCTTCTGCTTCATTTTCATCAATCCACAAGACATGACTGGCAAGCACAAACAAGTCACTAAAATTAATCTAGTTAATGTTATTCTATTAAGTTCTTTAACATCATTTTAGCCTCAGTTCATGCTTGAATAGATCGGACTTGAACTATTCAATTCAAATTTGAAACTAAACTTATATTAAAAAATAAATTATCAGGTCAGCTTCATGCCATAAGCAATTGGTTCACCTCTAATAGGCAAATACAGCAGTTCGTATATTCCAATCTGCCATGTTGCCTAGTGCTAAGAGGTCCACAGAGACAAGGTTGGACCACAAAGCCACTGAAACTTCTTTTTTCAGTAGAACTCATTAACGGAGGGTTGATGGAACTTCAGAGGTCATATTGTCGATGGGAATAATATATAGTGGGGTGGTACCACGTCAATGAGTGAAGATACGCTTTGTGTAGAGCTTTCGAAGAGCAAGACTTGCTCTCAAATTGGAGTGGCCTCAAATCTTTTGAGGGTTGGCTTCTGATGCGAGCATAGGCCAAAGAATCCCTGTAAAAGTATGAGTAGAATCAAAACAGTGACATCCTCTTAGATTTCGAACCAAGGCTGGTTATAATACTTATACCCACCACAGACAAAAAGAGTGTCTCTTCTGAAGCTTGTGATGTTTGCGTTTGGGATTTTTCTTTTCATTTCATGTGTGAATGGCTTCAGCCAACTCTGCACAGTATCTTGGGAAAGTGACGGAAAGCTAGATGTTGTTGAAGAAGGTTTTGTCATCCCCAATCCATTACATTATTGCGTGAACTACCTTTTGGTCCTTTCTTTGCCCTGTTAATTTTCCACTCAAGGTTGGTACCACATTAAATAGGGAAAAATAAAAAGAGTGACGTCTTTTCATAAGTTAAAAATTATAACAAGAAGACATATCGTATTTTTAGTATGCTAATTGAATATTATTCTTTGATCAATATGTTGATCGGCATGTTGGGAAAGTGATGGAAAGTTACATGTTGGTGAAGAAGGTTTTGTCATCCCCAATCCATTACCTTAACGTGTGAACCACCTCTTGATCTTTTTCTTTAATTATTAATTTTCTGTTCAAGGTTAGAATTTCATATCCTCTATCCAATTTTAATTTAACCAGCTTTGTGCCATACTTAAAGTGAAATTATTTTAATCAAAACGACAACATTTTAAGTATCCGCTAAGTTGAAAACCGTAAAAATGGACAAAGGATACCTACACTAAAATTGGTATCACATTAAATAGGTTAAAAAAAGAGTGATGTCTTTTCATAAGTTAAAAATTATACTGGGAGGATAAATCACATTTCTAGTATGTTAATTTAATATTATTCTTGTTTCAACTTTTTAATTATTAAAGATTTTAATTCAATCCTTAAAATTTTATTACTTATTTTATATTAAAATCTCTATGAATGTTTTTAACGAAAATTTAGTGTGATATTTACAAAAATTTAGTAATATAAAATAATTATTACAATTTGGAGATTAAATTAAAAGATTTAATATTTAAAATACTAACATTAAAAAATAAAATAAATTAAAAGTATACTCGAACTCTGCGCCTTAGGTTGGTCCAATAATACATCCGTCTATAATTTTAATATTACTGTCATAATTAATTTTAAAAATTCTGTTAAAAATCCTATAAAAGTGGGGAAGACACGAGAAGATACTGTACTAATATACCGACAAATTGGGCAATAATAATATTCTTCAACTTCCCACATTCAATCATGTTCTAGCTCACTCACCGTGACCACCGAAAGAAAGATGGAAGAATAAGATTACCAGAGGAAGATTTATAAACCACAACACCTTCTATATGTTTTTTCCATGCGACTTTGTGTTGGACCATTGGCTCACAAAAAAGGCCTTCCCCTTTCTTGCTTCCCACTACTTTTTGTATAGCTTTCATTTCATTCTCATTCTTATAGAAACAGAAATAAGTAACCCCACCGTGTGAAGTTGCCATCTAGCTAGATGTTTAACCATCTATGGTGCCAACGAGGATGTGGTTTACTGTACATAATGATTAATCGGGTATTATGGTTAGTTGAAATTTAAGTCTTAAAAAACATCTTAAAAATTAAATTTTTAGCGAAAATTAAATTACAAATTTTGATGTTAATTATAAATTCTACGAGTAATGCAAATATAGTTGTGATCAATTACAAGAAATGTGCCCCACAGGTACGGTCGAATTGGTGGAGTGGAGGCATAGGATTAAAAGGTTTTATATTCGAATCCTTATTTACACTCTCTCGATCGAACTTGTCGTACAGAGCTTGCTTAGTGCGAAATACACTGTTGGTGTGATTTGCAGTCTATTGCGTTAATCCAGAGATCTACTCAGTGCGCATCTAAAAGGATAACAGCTACGAATTCTTCTGCTTCCCAAAAAAAGAAAAATTACAAGAATGCACAATGACATTTTTTTGAATTAAAAGTGTGATTTGTTTATTAATATTTTAAAATTTTAAGTTATTAATGTAATTTCATGCATCATTTTATATTTTAATATTATTAAAATGGTATTTATTGCATTTGAAGTAGAGTGTAAAAACAAGCTTAAGGATAACGATAATAGTTTATTTAAATTTTTATAAAATGCGGAAATGTATTATAAATAAATAAAAACTGAAAATTGTTAAAATTTATAGCACTATTAATGTTTTATGTTATTTTAGACCTTTTTTTTAATCGTATATATTATATTAGTTTAGTTTGAGTTGTGTGAATTGGGATGAGATCCTTTGTGCCACCAATCATATTCCTATCATATATTACTCTATTCTAACTATTTATTTATGTGAGATTCTACATAAATAGATGATTAGGATGGAGTGGCACACGATAAAAATATGATTGATGGCACTGAAAATTTAAGTTGGCGTGAATTGTGTTCAGACTGACGTTGGACTTGCAGGTTTGAGGCAATGGGGACAATAAACAAGAGGTTAACAAGAGGATCCACTTGACGTATGTTTTTATCATGATTGGCAGATTACAAGGTCACGAGCGAACCCCACCGATTTCGATTGGTATGGTAGATGACAGGTCTTGTCCTGTCGAATCATTGACATCTTCTTGCACAGGAGGCTCTTAATTCATATTAAATCTTCAATTTAGTTACTTTGTTTTAATTTTATTTTTTAAAATTTTATTCATACATTCATATAAATTTTACGTAAATAAATAAATGAGATTTAATAGAATATGATAAAAATATCAAACCAGAACAAAAAATCTGATCCTTTCTTATTCATATTTTTCTTTTCTTAATCTAGAAGATTAAATGACCTTTCTATCTTTTTTTTGTTTATTTAGCTTTTCACACAATAAAATAGGTGTTAAATCTATGCTAAAAAGAAAAAAGGGAGAAGTTTGGAAATCTATAAAATATAAATACTAGTTTATTTTCAGTCAACTTTTTAAATTTTGATGATAAAAATATTTTTTGTGATTTAAATAATTTTTAAAAGTCTATAAAATATAAATATTAGTTTATTTTTAGTAACTTTTAGAATTTTAAGATAGAAAACAACAATATAGTAGTTTAAGCAATTTTGAAAAATATTATTTTCTAAAACTTTTTAAACTAATTAAATCTGACCTAAATTAATATTTATTGTAATTATTTCAAATTATTAGTTTGAGTCAATTTTAATTAGTTCAATTCAAATTTAAGAGCATAATCAGACTATTATGTTTGCAACATTTAATTAGTTAATGTGCGATATTTATATCAAGTATATTTTATTATTATTTTTTACGAAGTTTAAGAAAACAATTTTTAAAAAATTAAAATTACATCAAAGGTTTTATCTCACATGTATTATGTCGTATTACAAATTTTTGAAAAACTAAAGGTCAAAATTGAATATGGGATGATTTACAATTTCTTTATTCATTTCCACTCTAGGCAGTAGTTTAGTGAACTTGATATAGTTTCTTTGTATTGTTCAAGACAGTAATGTACTGTAGAACATTAAAGCCATTAGGCATGCATAAGAAGCTAAATGTCTCATCAAAGATCCAAGAATGTACTTAGGCAAAATTTCTTAATTATGATGATAATTAAGATGGGAGTTGTAAGACTAAAGCAAGTGCTCACTATAGAGAATCTT
>JANQAP020000066.1:64860-110695 GCA_026874005.2 Erythroxylum coriaceum
TTATTTTGAGATTTATATAATATTATTTGACTTTTTTATATATTTTAATATTTATTTTTGATATTAGTTTTACTTATTTTATAATCCATACAAAAGATTTGATTACATATATTTTCATTTATGTTTCATATGATTTGATTACATATAGTTTCATTTATGTTTAATATATTTTAAATAATATTAATATGCATAAATAATTTTTATTACAAAATAAAATATAGTTAAAATTAAACGTGCTTTTTATTTTTATGTTGTCAAAGAGTCAATTGTATGAAATTCTTTTAAAAAAGCTCTTTTTTAAATGACAGTCAAATAATCAACTAACTTCTTATAAAAGTTTTTCTCAGAAAAGCTCTACTGACAAAAGTTCTACTGATAGAAGCTCATCCAAATAGACATTACTTAAGTTGAATCTATAAAAATGACGTCGAATATTAAAAATCAATTTTATTTAAAATTAATTAAATTAGGCTAAGATTGTGAAAAGGGAGGGAAAAAAAAAGTCGCTCGTTACCATTTGACCGCTTTCGTTTTATGTCTCCTTTCATTTCATGCTGTCAGGAAAACTTCTCGCAATCTTAACTTTAATTTTGACAATTTCTTGAGACCATGGATTCGGAAAATCAAACCATGAATGTGACGTTGGTAAAGTTGAAACCTTGAAATGGACGTGGGTGTAGAACTTGGTTGAAGTATTATGGTCACCGTGTACACACCTGTTAAACATATTCTATGGAGTGCATTTAATTACTTGCATAGCACATCAAAATCAGACAAATTCATGATATTCTGAATCATAATGAATTGAAGCATGAAACTGAAATTGTTTTGGCTCCAAGAGTTGTTGATAACTAATATGAAGAATATGCAAACCTTTTTTGTTGAAGTCGATGAACTTAAAAAGATATCCCATACTGAAAGTTTACATGTACAGTAACAACTTTATATGCTCACGTGAGAAACACCTGCTGCCGCCGAGCCTGGTTGCGCGGGCTTGTTACCCATGTGGGGGCGTTGAGGTGATAGAACGTGGGCTCGGTTTAGAAGGTTGGTTTCGATGTTAACAAGTGTTGGCTTGTCCGATCCAAGTAAGGAGTTAAGCCGTGTTGGTTGAGCGAAAGCATAACTGACATGGCTTCTAAAGTGGTGGGTAAAGCGTCAGGCTGGTTTTCACAGAGCAGCGATAACCATCCGGTCCTTACAGTGGATGGATAACGGGCCGGTGTTACTCGAGGCCCCCATGACCTGATGGGCCGTCCTATCTGAACCATCACCTTTTATCTTTTCGGCTTATTTAGAAAACGAAATCATTTTTAACCCGGTTCAAACAGAGAAAGGGGCATAATGGTAACTAGAAAGATCATCCAACGAAAACCACCAACATTTTACCGTCTTTTACTCGCATCAGTTACTAGTCCACGTTTCACTCGCCTCCCTTCGTAACCCTAATTTAAACTCTTTTATATTTTACTTTTTTAATTTTTTTACCACTATGGAACTAGTAAACAGCGACCGGCGGTTAACAAACGCCGACGAGTTTCCTCAATACATAACCCCATTTCCAACAGCCGGAACACTTCTTCTCTCTAACCCTGCCTCGGCGTTTCTCTCCCCCGATGTCAACCACCCGCCTCAGAAGCTCCGTCCGATCAGAGGAAACGGCGGAAGGTCGCCGTTGATCTCTCTTCCGGACGATCCGCCGCTTCTTTTTCAGCAGAGGACGGAGGTGGGAGGGGTTCTGGATGACGGCGCGCTGGGAAACGTGGGGCTTTTGAGCAATATGGTGGCGGGAGATATGGCGGTTAACGGTGGTGGTGGTTGTGGCGAGAGAGTGGTGGTAAATGATTCGCTGAAAGTCTGGTCGAATTGGGTTGACCCGAATTGTGAGGGAGGTGTTTCGTTCGATGCTGAGTCAAGGTGAGGTCTTTTTGTGTGATTGTACTCTTTATGGTCTTGTCCGTGTTTTAGTGATTGCGATGGTTGGATACTTATATTCTTGTAAAAGTTAAAAGCTTTGTGGTTTGATTAACTACTGTTTCTTGACAATATGTATAAACTGACATGGCGGTTTTAGAGACTCAAGTAATGATTAATGTGATTGAAACGTATGTGAGACTCAAGTGATGCTATAATCGCTATATATGATGATTAGCTGCTTATAAGGTTTTCTAGAACTTGTTGAAACTCTCGACTTATTCTACATTTTAGCTTGATTTGTGTGGAAATTTACCCACATTCTATAACTTAGTTTCTGCAAGGCGTGAAAGAGAGGAGGGTGATCGTGGATTTTGTTTCAGGGAATTAGTTTCATGGATTATGGTTGAAATGTATAGGCTTTTTGAGAATGCGACTCCTTACTTTATGTTTAGTCTGCTGTAACTGGAGCTGTAAGGATCTTTGTGTTTGTTTTTACTCTTTTGTTATGTTCTTTTCCAGTTCATCATCAGATGGGGATGATTGTGGTGATTCCTTTAAGGCGGTTAAGGAATCTGCTAGTCGTAAAAGGAAAAGGAAAAGAAAGAAAAAGCTGGAAGATTTCTTGGAAAATTTGGTGATGAGAATGATGGAAAAGCAAGAGCGAATGCATCACCAGTTGATAGAGATGATTGAGAAGAGAGAAAGGGAGAGAATTATTAGAGAAGAAGCTTGGAAAAAGCAGGAGATAGAAAGGCTCAAGAGAGACGAGGAGGCTAGAGCCCAAGAGAGAGCTCGAAACCTGTCCCTCATTTCCTTTATACAGAATGTCATGGGCCATGAAATCGAAGTCCCCCAGCCATTGACACCAATCTCTCCTCTTGAGACTAGTGGAGACAATGATGGAAGCAATCCGCCAACCCAGATAGACTTCAAGTGCAACTCAAGCGACAGAAGATGGCCGGAAGCTGAAGTTAAAGCCCTCATAATGCTGAGATCCACTGTGGCAAATTTTTTTCAACTAATTGGCTCCAAGTGCCTTAACATCTGGGATGAGGTATCTGCTAAAATGCATAATATGGGCTATGACCGGTCTGCTAAGAAGTGTAAAGAGAAATGGGAAAACATGAACAAGTACTTCAGGAAGTCCATGGGAAGAGGTGGGAAGAAGCGGTATGGAAATGGTAAGACATGCCCTTACTTTCACGAGCTCACCCTATTATACAACGAAGCGGTTATGAATCATGTTACCTCTGACCATGTTAGTAATGAAAACGAGGTCAATAGTGCTAGACATTAGAGGTTGGTTAATTTAGGATAGGTTTTATCTCCTGTTCACAAACCTGTTTGAATGAAATCTTGACAGGGCTGGAATTAGATTTACAATTTCATTTGGACGTGTCTATCCTCTGAACAAAACTCAGCCTTATTTAATCCATTTCTCCAGTATTTACTAATGTACAAAGCAACCTGATTACTGTTATCATCAAATAAAAACGGGTGAAAGGTGCATTATCCAGTTCTTCCTTTGTGTTTGGAGTTACTGCAAATCTTTATATTCTAGTTGTTTGTCGTTTGTTGAGAGTTTATCGTCTTCACTGCAAATTTAAACATGTATAATGAGTTTGTCATGTCTATAGGTTACTAACTTCACCTTAGTATCATCACCAATCACCAAACAAAGACTGCAAGGAAATAAGACAAACAGAGATGAACCAACTGTAGAGTTAGTCTTCTTCATATTAATAGAGAGAAGAGTAGGAGAAGCGCAGATAGAGGAGTTAAGAAGATAAAAGTCATTTTGAAGTTAAAAGAGTTATAAGAGTTGAGGTACTTAATACACAGACCTTGGCTTCAGTTATCTTTAATGCCAATTAACCCTTCAAAAGGTTTTCAGACGTAAACTGGTATTCAAGTCTTTTGTAGTTAACAACATAGTTAAGATCAAACGTACCTGAAATGGAATCACAGGATTTCCATTATTACCACCAAAATAAAAAAGAGTCAGTGTAAATCGAACTTGATACCTTTTTAAGTAAACAAGCATCTGGGACAAACTCTACCGGTTGAACTGTCATTAGGGTAAAAAGGCATAAAATACTTGGTGTAGTATATGAGCTCAATAGTTATTGTTAATCTCCTGCTAGTCATGACTAGAGAAGTGAGTAACTAGGATTATTTTAAAGCTTTTACAGTCCAAAATAATGCCTGTTTAAGATATGATCATCGTCCACTATACATTTAAACGTTACATTTACCACTGCTTTTGATGGATGCACAAATCAAATTACGAGTCTGGTTTTAGTACGAGAGAGAAGATCTATAGGAAGTTCCCCACTGGAGTTGTTGAGGACTTTGTTACCATAATTCTCTCAGCCTGGCGTTGCACTCTCTGCAGAATTTTCATCAGAACTTGTAGAACATAACAAGTAATCCATCTCTCTAATAAGAAGCTACTTGTGTTGGAAATTCAGATTCGAGAACTAGTTTCTTTAAAGATACACCATGAATGGGTACTTAATCTGTTGGTGTTCATGTACAAGATTTTTAAGAATTCAGGTAACTCCATACATTACCAAGCTTTGCTCTCCAACGCTCGTATGCAGAAGCCTGAGCATTGTCATTGTTCTTATCTCATTGTTGCAGAAAGAAACATAACAGAATTCGAGATCTAAATGTTCAGGTTCTCGGAACAAGAGAGTTGCTTGTACAAAAATTCTGAAGACCAGACAAAGTAAATCTGTTAATAGACTTATATCTGCAAAAAGGAATCCAAGTTCTGACACATATACATATTCCATTTTAGAGCAAGCAATAAGTGTTTCAACTTGCAATTGCTTATGTATCATCAACCACAACTGTCACTAGCTAACTCCATTTCAGAACAATATAGATTAAAGAAAATGAAGAGGCAACAAATTCTACAAATTAACATTTGAGGAATCACAATTACTTCACCTCTGGTTCCTACCAACGGATGCTCCACCACCACCCACCACCACCTCCAGATCCGTAGATATCACCTCGTTATTGGTGGTGTTTGTGGTTGTGGCTGTGGAGGTGACGTTGGTGATGACCCATCATCATGCTAGTTTGGATACCTCCATAAACCCCACTACCAACAAACTCACTCAGATGATCACCACCGCCACTGACGGCGGATCCATCTCTATGATCGCCTTGGCGACCACCACCACCAGTGGCAGCAGTCTTCTCACCCTCCATCTCTCTGTACTTCTGCAAGTAAATCTTCAAGGGCTCGATGTAGTCCTCAAAACCCAGAGTGGTCATAGCCCACAACAGATCATCTCCATTAACAGTCTTCCTCTTCTCCCTCTGACACTTATCTGAAGCCTCTCCTGTTATGAAGCTTATGAATTCCGACACACACTCTTGCACTGTCTCCTTCGCGTCCTTTGAGATCTTTGCGTTTGCAGGCAAAGCTTTCTTCATAATTCTGCTCACGTTTGCTATTGGCAAGAATCTGTCTAACTCTTTCGTTGACGACTCACTAGCATTAGGCCCTCCTGACTCGTTGTCTGAGTCCGCCATTTTTAACCGCAAACAATACCAAGATTGAATCTTTATCGGAAGCTTCTGGTTTCTTATCAACAAGAAAGGAAAACAACCAAGATTGAAGCTTTATGCGAAGAAAAACTAAGAACAGATTCCTGGATTGAGAAAGAACATAAAGCCTGGACTTTCATGAACAAGATAAGATCGTTGAAACTTGGGTAACTTTTAGTTGAGAGATTCAGTTGTCGAATCGGACAAGACGAGAGTGAAGATTAAGCACCATGACAGGCTAATAATAGAAATGGACTTAGGTTCTTGGCGACTAGTAAATGTAAATCTAGAAAGACTTTGCATTGTTTATTTGTTTTTTTTACTATACGCGTGGAGTGGTTTTGGACCGTTAATTTTGTCGATAAGATTCTAACACGTTCCAATCACTTTGGCCGTTTGATCAAATATGCGATAATTATTATTTTCAATAAAGCTTCCATTGATACGTTTGAATTTTTCACCACTAATATTAATTCTAAATTATTAAATTATTTATTTAAAAATGTGTATTAAATAAATAGTGACTGTATTATAAAAATAATTAGAAATATTCTTTTTTAATCATAATATTAATTACTTCAACATAATATCTTTTTTATCTTATTTTTAAAATTAATAATAGATAATTTTGATGACTATTATCGAATTCTTTTACATCAAATTAAAAGGATTAGAAGAAAACAATATTATCAAACAGCTGCAATTTATTTTTCATATTAAAACAACATACATGTGATTAACTTTTTACTTAGAGGCACTGTGGAGAATGTATAGAACAGCGACCAAGATGACTGGAAAGAGAACCAAAAGAAGAGCAGAAGGTGGGTGCAAAGGCCCCATTCCTAGTGGCACCAAGAAGATGATGGCCACTACAACCAGAAAAGCCACCGTCGAGCCGCTGCCCCAGCCGTACTCTCCCTCCATTGTCGTCTTCAACAGAGAGAGTTTTATGAGCAGTACTTGTTGCCGATTATGGAGATACGGACGAGATTGTTTACGTATGACACAGAACTGCGTACGTTTAGTGAAGTGCATGAAACTTATATCATATATATATATATACACAGAAAGAGAGGTGATGGGTTACGGTTGGTTTTGGTTTAAACTCAAAAGGATGCAACGGTTGACTTGAGAGGGTGCGAATGGGAGAGAAGGAGACATGACTGTTCTCTCTCTTTTTGTTACGTATTTGCTTGTCCTTTATCAAATTTCTTTTATAATCTTCTAAAAATCCAAAAATTAATTAGTTTAATAATAACAATTTTAATTAGTTTAATTTTTAATTTTTTGGGTTCGATGTAATTTAATAATATTTATAATTAAAAATCGATCAGTTAATTAATTAATTAATCAATTTCTGTAAATTAATCAATTTTTACAAATAAAAATTAACTTAATAAAAATTATTTAATAGTTTCCTTTTTTAACTAAACTTAAAATTTTTCAATGATTTTCGATCATTTTTCACAATTTTTTAACTTTATGAGGATCTAATAACGATTCGATATTTTAAATTTTAAACTTTTTTCTTACCGGTTCAAATTTCGGTTCAATTTTAAATTAAAATTTACGTTATCTAAGCCCTCTTTTTTCTTTCTTCTAATTCTCTAATATGAAATATTATATTAATAACATGCAGAGTAAAGTTTTGATAAAGTAATTTTAATCTAAAATGTAATCTTATTATCTAAAATTATTTAAAAGTGCTTAGTGATATTAAAAATATTAAAAAGGTTCTTTTAATAAATTTATATTATATTGTTTTAAAATAAATTAAATATTTTTAAGTAATTTATAATAATAAAAATATTATTATAGATAAATATAACCTAATTTGATTCGGTCGATTTAACCGTAAAAATCTTGAACTAACTAACTTTTCGATTTGATTTACTTTAATAACTCTTATTCTTAAAAAACGATCATTTTATTAATTAATCAAATAATTTTTTAATTTTTATTTAATAATCTATTTCTTCAATTAAACTTTAAACTAAAGATAATTCATTTCAATTATATTTAATTCTTTAATTTTATTTAATCTTTAGCGAACTTTTTGAACCTTTTAAAATTTAAACCTTTTGAATTACACTTTAACTTTTGGTAAAAATCTTAAACTCGTTTCATAACCTAATTCGATTTAAACATAATCCCAATAATTATAATTTAATCAAAAATTTGAAAATTCTTGAAATATTTAATAAAATTTGAATCCAATCCGACGGGTTACCATCGTTACTTTCGGCTTTGAAAAATAGCCCGCTGGTCGAATGGAACTGCGATCGTTAAGAATGTATAATCCAATAGCCAACCTGACACGACGACAATGCATGCTCTTGGTGATTGCTTTTTCAACGAACGAATCAACTCAACATGCTTTCTTCTGTAATCAATGGCATTAAAAAACACTCCCTTCCTCGTTCACATCGCCCTCTCGCCACGTGCTTTTACTTCTATTTGATAATGTGACCATTGAAATACCACCCTCTTCTCAACACCTATTGCACTTCCAACACCTAGACCACAAAAAGGCAAAGACTTCTGTTCTTTCATTTCAAAGAGACATGGAACATGGAGGCTTCCATTGCTACACCAAGCTTCCCAGCTCTAGCTCTGGTAAAGTTCCTGCAACACATGCAAAATGCTAATAATAAACTTTCTCTGTTTTTTTTCCACTGTGACACTAGGCTATGTCTGTCACGTTTATCATCTTCTTTCTTTTACATGCAAAGCATTCACAGTTTCACCCATAAACGAGATCCCCAGCTCTCTATCTTGGCATGCAGTTTTCATTTTATTAGTTGAAACTCGATCGAACACAACATTTAAAAAAAATTTGTTCTTCCCTCCATCCGGACCAACCCCACAGAGAGTTTTTGGTTTCAGGTTCTTTATCTGTGTATCTAATCTCTTCTGCATATGGTAGATTGCTTCCTTGTGAGTAGATTAAGCGTTATTGAGATAGTCTTCTGTGGGTGGTGGTCAAGATGGTGGTGTAGAGAGGAAAGGGGAATGGATGATCGAAGCAGCTTTGCACTAACGTTGTACAAGTGGCATGCATCATCTGACCCCACAGTAACAAGTGGCAGCCATGCATTATCTGATATAATGCAACCCACCAGTTAGGTCCACCTTCCTGTTTGAATATACTAATAAATGAAGAATATATAGTCAGCACAATAGTCAAAAGCATTCGGTTTTATGAGCTCATTGATATGGCTTTTAGTCCCTAGGATTTGGTCTAAGTTTTCGAGTTGATATGTGCTTCGGATCAAATTGATTGAAGGAAGAAGAGATGACTTGTCTTAATAAAGTTTCTTCCAAGCTATTTTATCATTGAACTTCTTGCTTCGCATTTGATGCTAAGATAAAGTTATCACAAGAAGCGAATGATCGTTTCAATTCTTCGGTAGTGAGTGTCTTCATGTTTGGAGAGATTGGTTAAATCAATCTTCTTTAGCTGTTAGCTATCGATACCAGTTCTTGGAGACATCTTCATGGATGTCATAAATTGGAACTGATATGAATAGATTATGTTTCCTTTAAGCTTTTGCCAAATTTGTGACAGGGCTGAAACTATCTGATATCGACATGAGTCTAGCTGAGATCAACCACAACAACAAACACTGTGTCACAGATGACAATGAGTGCACCGTGAGGGAGCAAGATCGGTTCATGCCAATTGCCAATGTGATCAGGATAATGCGCAAGATCCTCCCCTCGCATGCCAAAATCTCAGATGATGCCAAGGAGACAATCCAGGAGTGTGTTTCAGAGTACATTAGCTTCATCACCAGTGAAGCCAATGAAAGGTGCCAACGCGAGCAGAGAAAGACAATTACAGCTGAGGATGTGCTTTATGCAATGAGCAAGCTTGGTTTTGATGACTACATCGAACCCCTGACCGTGTATCTTCACCGATATCGCGAACTCGAGGGCGAACGTAGCTCATTAAGAAGCGAGCCATTAGTGAAGAGAAATGTGGAGTATGGTGCGGTGGGAATGGCTGCTTTTGCACCAGCATTTCGTATGGGTCACCCTGGACTTTTCACCACAGCTGCGGTAGGAACATACGTCAGAGATGCATCCAATGCAAGTTCTTCTCAGGCTGCAGTTGCCAATGGCGAAACTTTTGTCCCAAACAAATGATCATGAGATTGCAGAAACTTCCAACACTAACCGATCATAAAATCTAACATATTGAGTAAGTGATGAATAGGTTAGTGTTTAGAAAACTTTGGTGATTGTTTGAAGGACTTAGCTAGTTCCTTGTGCTAAAAACACCAGAGCAATGATGGATTTTAATTTACGGGAGCTTAGCTTTATGCTTTGTCATGATGCGCTCTTTATAACTCTCGTTTACTTGTTTCTTTGCTTCTTTCCCTCTACGTTTGTTCCTCCACCACAAACCCTTTTCAGATCTATGGGAGGCAAAGAAAATATCCCGATATCTTGCACTTCAACAAGGATCCTGAAAGTGGGAGTTCGAGTACTATTGTATCATAAAATGCAAGTATCTCAGTTCCAGACTTGCTTTAGTAGGCGATGTTTCTGCCATATGAATAGACAAGATTGGCATGAACGAGTCTGAGGAATATGAGGTCTAAGCTGCTGTTAAATGCCTGCAAGTGTATGAATAATCCACCATAATCTTAAATAAGGTCAAAGTAAGTCGTGAAGGAATGAAGTGAAGTAGGCTTGCAATAAGAGAGTAGGTCGGTCCGAAGAGCCTCCCGGTGAGGCTCCAACTCGCGATTCATTGGTATAATCTTGCAGAATGAAGCCCCAATCTTAGGAAAGCCAATACAATCCGATGGGCAGTCGGATTCGGGCCCATAACTTGACCTTGAATTTAATTTGCAAGTAAGGATTTCGGCTCGGCTCATCCGTCAAGTCAAATGGAATATGGAACTTTGGATTAGATTTTATTTTATATTTTAGGTAGAGATGTCAATCAGATGAGTCAGGGGCTGATCATTTTTTTTAATTTCTAAAATAATATCGCTTTTGACAAAATAGCGTCGTTTTAGAAATAATGGTCAGATCACTGGCTAGGATCGATTGGTTCGAGATTTCAGATTTAAAAACAACGTTGTTTTAGAAGTAATAATCGAGCTACAGTCAGGGACTATTCGACCCGTAATTTCAGACTTAATTAGACTTTTTAATATCTAAAAATCAATTGAACTCGAGTTTGAATAAAATGTTTTGACTTTTAACGTTGATTGGACTTTAAATTATGTTCGAATCTAGAAAATGTTTTGAATTAGACTCAAATTCTATCTCTACTTCTAAGATTGAGTTGAGCTTGATTGAGCTAATTAAGTTGAGCATTTTAAAATTTAAATTTATTGGGAATGAACTAAATTAATTATTGAATTTATCAAATATTCTTTTGAAACAAAAGAAGGAGATGATAAATATTTTACAATTTATTTTCACTTTTATTCTTTGTGGTAGCTTTTAATTTTTAATTTTTAGTTTTTAATTTTAATTTTAAAAAAATAAATACAAGTTTATATAATTATATTTTTATTACTGATAATAATTACATATTAGATAAAATTTAAAATTTATAAATAAATTAAGTAAATAATTTTGTTTTAGTTTTTATATTTATTAACAGATATTAATAAAAATTAGTATTTTATATAAAAATAAAATAAATATATTTATTAAATAAATTTAAATTTTCTTAAAAATTTAAAGATAATTATACCGTATTAATTAAATAAGATATATTTCGTTGGTAGTAAATCAAATTATAACATAAAATAAAAAATAGAAAATTAAAATCTATTTTTAAAATTTTTATAAACATAAAAGGGGAAGAATCTAAAATAAAAAATACAAATAAAAAGCTCAATCAAATAATTTTTTTACTAAATTAAAAAACGAAAATAAAAATAAAAAACTAAAGTAGGAATAAATTATTTTATATTCAAAAAGTCATAGTTAGTTTCCATTTCTTCGTTGTATAAAACCAAGAAAATGATTACAATTTAATATTGTTATCCTAATTATTAATGAATATTGTTATCCTAAAATTGATGTCTTAAGAAGTAAATAAAATTGAAATGGTGTCTAATATTTATTAAAAATCGAAGTTATCGAATTTAATTTGAATTTATTAAATTTTAAATTAATTTTTCTTAAGTAAAATAAATAATGTCGGCTTGCATCATGGTTTCATGTGCGAGGGAGGACGAGGACAGGGACGAGGAGAGAATATAGAACATAGATAGAGATAGATATATATTACACCTCACTTACTTACATCTCCAGTTCATTTCGCGACCCTGTTTTCTTCTGTTTCTGTTCTGTGCTGTTTCAACCCCCCCCAAAACAAGAAACATAGAAGTTTGAACTTTTTCAACCCTATAACCTTCCATGACCGAACTAGTTTTGCTTCAGCTTCGAAGCTTCTAAGCAAAACACGACGTTCTGAAAGAGAGAGAGATAGAGAGAAAAATGGAAGACAAGCTTCATATACAGCTTAAGGATGTGGGATCCAAGCTTCAACAGAGTCTTCCCCCTTCTAAAGACGCCCTCGTTAAGCTCCTTAAGGTGTGGTTTTCTTTACCAAGTTTCTTTTTTTTTTTTCCTCTTTTTAGGTTTGGTTAGTTAATTCTGTTATTCTGTATGTGGTTGTTTGCTTGCTGGGAAAAATAAATAGTGTGGAAAAATGGAACGTAGTGAATTTGGTATTTGGGGATTTCTTGTGGTGTTTGGTTTGGTTAGTTGACGGCCAAATTGAGTTAGTTTCGAGTTGAAGATGAGAAGTACTTTGTTCAGGTTCTTCTCTGTGGAAGCTGGATTGTTTGACGCGAGCTTAAAGATTGAGAATTTATTAGGTCAGAGATTATTTATTTGCTTGCTTTCAAGTAGAGATTTAGTTTTTGGTGAACTTCGGTGTTTATGGAGCATTTTATATTGAAAATCAGGTTGAACTAGGGTCTGTTTTTCGTATAGGGTTTGTTTTCCATCTAGGGTTTGCTGCTTTGGGAAACTTTCACTTGTTACTTTTTGGGGTTACGATGTAGAAATTGCTGTTATTTGTTTAATTTATGTTCGCTGCAAAGAGTGGACAGAGATATTTGCTAGGGTAATGCTGTAGTTTGAAGTTGTGAGATATGTTAATGGGGAGTAAATTATTGACCCTTAGTGAGACAAGTGGATTGTTAGTGAACTTTTAGTTTGGGTGTGAAACATCCTTTAAGACAGATCAAATAATTAATTGAATGCTTTTTTGTTCTATCCAGCTTAAGTGATGGAAATAAAGACAGATCCTTCGATCAACTTATAAATGCATTTCTATTTTGAATTCTTGAGTTAATAAATAATGATTGGGGTTTTGAGTGGTGACCTGTCTGCTAGTTGAATGGCCTGATGTGAACATTTAACAGTTTAGAGTTTAGGCTAGATGTATTAAGTTTTATTATCCCGTAGAGCTAAGAAAAGGTAAAGTGCTATCGTTACATCCTCGTGCTGGAAACTTGGTGTGTGAAAATATATAAGTTGAATATGCTTTATAGCTTTTTATTGGTGCGAATTATGTCTGTGGGCTTTAACTGGAGTTGGTGTTGAAATAAGGGTGTAGGGACCAACACAATGTAACCAGAAGTTGCTAGGACTGAGCTGAGACTACTTGGTGTGTGACTTAGGTTTTTGCGACCAATTACTGGTTCAACTACGCATTAATGTCATGGATGTTTTATTTGTCATCTCATACTGCTCAGTCGTCTAATAAATTTTGTGTTTTTTTGGATCAATCTGCTCTGGTTGCTGATTCTTGGTATGTGTCTTGGTTGGTAATATTGGACTTTTAGTACTGGAAAATAGTTTTGGCACTCTAGCATGCATTTTCATTATACGGCATAAATTTACATTGTTACTCGTTACTTGCTAATAATATTTGCTGTACTTGCAGCAAGCTGCTGCCTCTCTATCTGAGTTGGAGCAATCACCATCTGCTTTGATGATGGAGTCAATGCAACCTTTTCTTGATGCAATTATCAAGCCAGAATTGCTAAAACATCAAGATAGAGATGTTAAACTTTTGGTTGCAACCTGTATTTGTGAGATAACCAGAATTACTGCACCTGAAGCTCCTTACAGCGATGAGGTTCTAAAGGTGCTTAATCTTTATGGAACTTATTGACTAAAGGATTCCATGTTACTTACAAGGCTTAAAAATTTTATTCGTAGCTGATTGGTCTTTATATGCAGGATATTTTTCAATTGATTGTAGGCACTTTTAGTGGGTTAAGTGATACTAGTGGTCCCTCATTTGGAAGGAGGGTTGTTATTTTGGAGACTCTTGCCAAATATAGGTCATGTGTTGTGATGCTGGATCTTGAATGCGATGATCTGGTGAATAAAATGTTCAGTACATTTCTTGCTGTTGCAAGGTGTGTTGTATTCCGAGGCCTTTTTTATGATGCTCAATTTATTTAAAGTGATTGATCTTGAAACTCTGGGTTTTGCAGTGATAATCATCAGGAAAGTGTATTGTCTTCGATGCAGACAATCATGGCCCTTCTCATTGAAGAAAGTGAGGATGTCAGAGAGGATCTTTTGCTTATTATATTATCTGTATTAGGTCGTAGCAGAAGTGTAAGCATCTATATTTAATTGGATGCAATTATGCGGTTTATTGTCAGCTACAATTTTTGTGTTAATTTGCATTTCTTCTTATATGGCATCCTTACTGGGTTGGCATTTGGTAATGTTGTAATTCTAGGATATCTCCAATGCTGCAAGGAAGCTTGCGATGAATGTTATAAAGCAATGTGTAGGAAAACTTGAAGCTGGCATAAAACAGTTCCTCATATCATCAATGTCTGGGGATAACAGGTCCACAAATAACCAGATTGACTGCCATGAAGTTATATATGATGTTTATTGTTGTGCTCCTCAAATCCTATCAGGAGTTGTCCCATACCTCACAGGCGAGCTATTGGTAATTCCAATTGATGGCCTACTCATGCACTTCAATGCCTAAGATGTAGAATAATCTTATTTCAAGATAAATTTCTTTCTGTGCCATGGTTATCTAATTACAGCTATCATTGGTTGAAGCATTTTCTCTTACATAGAAATTGAACAACTTTACTTGCGTGTTTTGATATGGTTATGTGTATATTAAGACTTTTTTTTTGTTTAAAATTCTGAACAAGTTTGTTCCAAAATCTGCAGACTGATCAACTAGGCACTCGTTTAAAAGCTGTGAAATTAGTTGGAGATTTATTTGCTATGCCGGGATCTGCCATTACTGAATCATTTCAGCCAATTTTTTCAGAGTTTTTGAAAAGATTGACTGATAGAGTAGTTGAGGTCAGGATGTCCGTCCTTGAACATGTTAAAAGCTGCCTATTATCAGATCCGTTCCGTGCTGAGACTCCCCAAATCATGTGTAAGTTTGCTGAGTCGCTTGACAAACTTATTCTTTGAGAGACTCAACCGATATTGGTTTTGGTTCATTGTTTTCCAGCTGCCCTTTGCGATCGACTGTTGGACTACGATGAGAATGTTCGAAAGCAAGTTGTTGATGTGATCTCCAATGTGGCATGTCATGCCTTGAATTCGGTTCCTGTAGAAACGATAAAAGTAGTTGCAGACCGTCTGAGGGACAAATCAGTAGGCTCACTCTTTTCTTTTTTCTTGTAGCCTAACTACTTTTTGTTGTTCTTTATAGTAATTAATGCGTATGCTTTCTTTTTTTTTTTTTTTCTGGGACTTTTAGTTACTTGTTAAAAGGTATACAATGGAGAGACTTGCTGAGATATTCAAAGTTTATTGTGTGAAGTCCACTGAGGGCTCAATAAATCCTAGTGAATTTGATTGGATTCCTGGAAAGATTTTGAGGTGTTTGTATGACAAAGATTTCCGGTAAGACATCTTATTTTGCAAACTAATCTGCATTTTTCTTTTCCATTTCCTCATTTGCCGCTCATGGACATGCTTTAGTTGATCTGATGAACTTTATAGCTTTTTAGTACTTGCTTCTCCATTTACTGGTTTAAAATTGTTTCTAACATGTATCATTCCTCTTCAGATCAGATACAATTGAATCTGCTCTTGGTGGATCTCTATTCCCGGCAGAGTTCTCCATCAAAGACAGAGTTAAGCATTGGGTCAGAGTTTTCTCTGCATTTGACAAAGTTGAGCTTAAAGCTTTTGAGAAGATTCTGGAGCAGAAGCAAAGGTGAGTAGCTCATGTTTGGTTATGATATGACTATTGACACAGCCTTCCTTTGTCATTTTTGAGAATTTGATGGTTCTGGATGCAGATTACAGCAAGAGATGCAGAGATACCTGTCGCTTAGGCAGATGCATCAGGTATGCAAATCTAGCGAATTTAAGTCATTCATGTTTAGATTAAGAGTTGTGGTAAACAATCAAATATTTGCATCTCATTCACTTACAGGATGGTGATGCTCCTGAGATCCAGAAAAAGCTCTTGTTTTGCTTCCGGATCATGTCCCGCTCATTTGCTGAACCTGTAAAAGCTGAGGAGAATTTTCAGATACTTGATCAATTGAAAGACGCCAACATTTGGAAGATTTTGACAAGTCTTGTTGATGAAAATACTAGCTTCCATCAAGCCTTAAACATTCGTGTAAGTGACACCAGTTATTAATATTTTCTGTTCAGAAAACTAGAATTGATGATATGTTGGCATCAAATTTGGGGCACGAAGCTCAGGAAGCTTTATGCTTTCAACTAGAGTGGTAATCTCACCATATTTATGAAAATTGTGTGCTTGGAATAACAGGCATTACTATTACCTTTGCTGTTGTCATTCCAACACATCAAATTCTGATCATACCATTAACAAGGAATCTTTATTTTGTACAAATTTGTTATTATGATTCATATGCTTAATAGTTATTATTCTATCTTTATACATATCTTACATCCAGTTTTGTAAACTTGCCAATTTGTTGCCACGCGAGCCAAAATAGCTTTCCTTTATTTGATTCTGATTCTCCTTCAGATGCTTATTAGAAAATTTGTTGGGCCCGGACATTGTTGGCATCTTATGAGTAATTTAAACAATGAATGCCATTTTGCTATTTTCCTAAAATCTTCTCCAACTGGAAGTACTTGTCCCTGCAACTTAGATTGAATAAGAAACTGCATGTTGTTCTTTGAATTTTCTTTTTGCAGGATAATTTGCTTAAAATCCTTGGTGAGAAGCACAGACTCTATGAGTTTTTGAGCAATCTCTCTTTGAAGTGCTCTTATTTACTTTTCAACAAGGAGCATGTCAAAGAAATTCTTCTGGAGGCTTCTACACACAAATCTTCTGGAAATACTCAGCTTACTCAATCGTCCATGGATATTCTTGTGGTGAGAACATGCCATTGATCAACATCTGAAATCTATCCTTCATCCGATCTCCATTTGGTCATTTACTATCTTGGAAAATGCTTTTTCTTGACTGTCATTTAAACATTTCTTGAGTTTGGAACTTTGTGTTAGATCCTGTTGAACTTTTCAATCATTTTCATTATTGTGACTGGAGTATAAACTTCATTAAGGTGCCATTGGCCTTGAACTACGCAGCTTTTCTTCTATATGCTTGTGTGTGTTTATATGCTTGTGTGTGTTAAGTTCATCTTTTAAGTATCAAGTTGATTTTTCCTATTCATCAAAACGTAATGAAGTTTTTTCTTGTGAGAATTTTCAGATTCTTGCACGTTTCAGTCCATTACTGCTGAGTGGGGCTGAAGAAGAGTTAGTAAATTTCCTGAAAGATGACAATGAAGTGATCAAAGAAGGCGCTTTGCATGCTTTGGCTAAGGCTGGTGGCACCATCCGTGAACAACTTGCAGTGTCATCGAGGTATTGCTCTTGAAATTGTTGCCTCTTGATTTGTTCCTTAAATATACACTTACACTGCAATTATTGCTTAATGCAGTTCACTTGACCTCATATTGGAAAGATTCTGTTTAGAAGGCACACGGAGACAGGCCAAGTATGCTGTACATGCCCTGGCAGCTATAACAAAGGATGATGGCCTCAAGTCCCTCTCTGTTTTGTACAAGGTGGTGCCCTATTCTTTATTTTATACGCCTCTTGTGTGCCAATGCACTGGTAGTCAGATATGTCGAAGTGTTTGCAAGGCAGTTTTCATAAATGTATTTATAAAAATAATGTTGCCTGAGTATTCAGAGACTTGTTGATATGCTGGAGGAGAAGAGACACTTGCCAGCTGTATTACAATCTTTGGGATGCATAGCACAGACTGCAATGCCAGTGTTCGAAACTAGAGAAGGAGAGATTAAAAATTTCATCAAAAACAAGATCCTGGAATGCATCACTGTATGCCTCCGAAGATCCTCTTCAAATTCCTCTTATTTTGCACTTTTTAATGGTAACGATTAAGGGTGCTTTGTTGTACAGAAAGAAGAAGACAACACTAACAGTGGTTGGGATAACAGAAGTGAACTGTGCTTGTTGAAGGTTGGTCTTTTTCTTATTTAAGTCGTTTCAAAGATGAGGTGTTCATTAGAATCAAACTTTATCTTCTTACCATACCTGACTGCAAGCTATACATTGTTGGTTTGAAATGGAATTGCTGTAGATTTATGGGATTAAGACGTTGGTTAAGAGCTACCTGCCTGTCAAAGATGCACACCTTCGTCCTGGTATTGATGACCTTCTTGAAATCCTTAAGAACGTCCTTTCTTTTGGAGAGTTATCAAAAGATATAGAATCAAGGTATCATGTTGTTGTCTCTTTAGACTAGTCTGCATATCATCTTTGATTTGATCAGTTCTTAGTGTGTGAGATTTGTAGTTTTATTTACCAGTTTACCTCATCATACAGCTCAGTTGATAAGGCCCGTTTGAAACTTGCTTCTGGAAAGGCACTTCTTAGATTATCAAAGCATTGGGATCATAAGATACCCATTGATATCTTCCACTTAATGCTGAGGACACCAGAGGTAATTTACCATATATCGTCTGTTTCCAGGTAGTCATAAGTTGCAAGTAACTGTTTGTTTACATCATGAAATGTTCCTTCATAATTTTCTTCCTTTCCTGTTTGGTATTGCAGATTGCTTTTCCCCAAGTTAGAAAGCTATTTCTAAGCAAAGTTCATCAATATATAAAGGACAGGCTTCTGGATGTGAAATACTCGTGTGCATTCTTATTTAACATAATGGGTTCCAATCCCTCTGATCTGGAAGAGGTACCTATACTAGAACCAGTTGGTTCATATTTGGTCTCCGATTTCCAATTTTACTTGCTTGTTACCTGTGTAGTAAAGTTGCAAGTCTTTCCTTGGTTGAATTTTCCTGACTGTTTGAATTGGCAGGATAAGCAGAACTTTGCTGACATCGTTCAAATGCATTACCAAGCCAAGGCACGACAAGCACCTGGCCAAAGTGATGCAACTCCTTTGGCACCTTTTCCTGAACATGTTCTCCCTTACTTGGTCCACTCTCTTGCTCATCTTTCATGCCCCTGTGTAGATGAATGCAAAGATTTTAAAGCATTTGAACCAATATATCGGTTAGTGTAATTACACTGATCGCATTTGTTTTCTACTGTGCTTTTGAGGCAATATCACATGTATGTAATTCCATTAAATGGAAGGATCAAGCCTTTTTTGTATCAATTTGTTGGAAATAACATTGTCTTTGTTCTTCTCTGCTTTTCAGGCAGTTATACTTGATTCTGTCCATACTTGTGCAAAAAGACGATGGCAAGTTAGAGTCTGTTACCAACAAGGAGAAGGAGAATATTTCTGCTATAATTTCTACATTTCAGAGTATCAAGTGCTCTGAAGATATAGTTGATGCAGCAAAATCGAAGGTCTCAGAATCCTATGCCTACTTTCGACTCTTCATTGTCTTTTTGATTGATGGTTAACCACAATAAACTTCAAGGAAATAAAATTAGCCTCATTGATGCAATTATTGACATCCACAGAATTCACATGCTATCTCGAATCTTGGACTGTCAGTTACCAAACGCTTAATTCAAAAAGACGATGATCTGCAGAAGTTGACTTCAAGGGTACCTCTGCCTCCAATGCTGTATAAACCACATGAAGAAAAAGAAGGCGATGATTCTCTGGTAAGTTTTGCAACTTCAAATGGTGGATGGAAACTGATTGAACTCATGGAAAAGAGAACTTCCTGATTGTTTTATCCAGAATCAACAAAGTTTATTAATTCTCTTGTATGGCTGTGTTTTGTAATGTCATTCATTTAGCTTTGGGATGTGCTTTTATAGTTTCTATGTCATGAGAGTATTGTGATTTTCATCAATGATATTTCATGTTTTTGATAGGTAAAAGAAGGAAATACATGGTTGGATGATGAAAATGTCTTGGCGCACTTTGAATCACTTAACCTGGAAACTGATGGGCGAGTATGTTCTAGTGCTATAAGTACTTTCAACAATGCAATGATGTTTTTTCAAAAAAAAAAAAAACAATGCAATGATGTTATGTGGCATTTAGTGCTGCTTTCCAATTTTACTAACATATTTTTCCTTTGGTACCGTTAGGTTATTTCTGATATTGCTGAGGATGAGGTTCCAAAAGACATTGAAATAGAAGGAAATGAATTGCCTCTTGGGAAGATCATAAAACAGTTGAAGTCTCAGGGAACCAAGAGCAGAAAGGATAAAAAGAAGTCCTCGTCAGTTAAAGCAAAGGGTACTGATAATGGTGCTGATATTTTGAAAATGGTGAGGGAAATTAATTTGGATAACTTGGGGCTGTCTACCAAGTTTGAGTCTAGCAATGGGCACAAATGTTTTTCGAGCGAGAAAAAATCAGAAGTGGAGCATCAAAAAGTTCAGAAGAGGAAAGTTGGTGAAATCACTTCCACTCCTGTTCCTAAACGAAAGCGATCATCTTCTGGTCATAGTGGTTCCAAATTGACTCGAACTCCTCCAAAAGCTTCTTTAAAAGCGTTCTGGCATGATACCAGTGTCAATTTCGGAGACAGAAAAACTAGGCTGAATGATAGTAGTGAATCTGACTTTATGGCATCGTGCCTTCCAAAAAGCAGAGGCTTCTCAGCAGAAATTAGGGGCAAAAATACCGATTGGGTTCAAGATAACAATGACAACGAATTCAGAGATTCTGATGATGATGATCTGATGGTAAGATCTCTTTAATGATCAATATGGTGGCTTATACTCTTATTGTTGTCTAATGACTCGTTTTTCAATTTCTTCTTCTATAGAAGCCTAATTTGCTTATGGAGATTGATAAGAACAATGATACTAACAAGTCTTTGACTGGATCCATGAAGAAGCGAAAAAGAAGAAGCGTTAAAGGGTTAGCAAAGGTTGACACCTTGTCCTTTACTTGAAACAATATGATATTTATTTCTTAGGTACTTAACTTAAGCGTAACTGCTTTTCAGTTACATATCATTACGATTGCCAACATCATGATACTTTACAACTACCAAGAAAAGCATGATGATACTATTTACATTGTGCTTTTCTTATATAGCCAGCATTCAGTTTTGGATGAATCTCCAAATGTATCATATGCATCTTTTATACTACTTATTATGTGCTGTTTTCTCAACTGCCTTTACTCAACTTTTTCTGTTCCATTATTTGAAAAAATGATTATTAGCCCCTCGTTCTTTGTCATCTAGGTTTCAAGATGTTAAATTCCTAATATTAAAAGACTTTGGCTCATCTAATTCATTAAAACCAACTTAGTTGGGAATACAACCTATGAATAAATTGAATAAGACCTTTTTCTTTGACTTGTGAGAATATTTTCTTTGCAAGAAGTTTGACCTCTAGTTTTATGTACACTCCCCTCTTTCTTGCACTTTAAACATAAAATGAAAACTTACATGCCTGCATACATTTTAGGTGTACCAGGTTGGTAGTATTATGATTCATGCATGATTCATAATTGTGCTGTAATTGCATATACTGGCAAGGTTATAGCAGTCTTTTGGCAGATGTGTACTCAAATTCTTATTAGTGTTCCTTTCAGTTGGTTGTCTTGCTTGAAGTTTTTCTTTTCTTGTAACTTACAGCTGTGTACATTTCCCTTTCAACATGCAATATTATGCTTGTTTTTACTTGTTCAACTTTTTCTTTTTCTTTTTCTTCCTCTTTCCAGTGCTCAACAAAGAAAAGTGGCATTGACTTTGAAGAATTAATTGGTTTTAGAGTCAAAGTTTGGTGGCCCATGGATAAGCAGTGAGTACATTTTTTCTTTAATTGATTGAAAGCCAAAATTATGAGGACCCCATTCCTGCCTCTTTCTTTACACTATGTGCAAGGTTTTTTAGTTCTTTAGTCGACATGTACGCTTTATATAATTATAATTGATATGCTTATGGCTGTGAGATGCTTTTTGGTGAGTATCTCTTAACATTTGATTTCTTTGCTAATTTTCACTAGACTCTCTACTTTATTTCCCAGTTTAAGATGCTTCTGTGTTGTTATTCTACTTCTGGGTGGTGTTGCGGTATTAATTAATTCACGATTCCATATTATAGTTAGGTTTCAGATGATGGGAATAGGATAGGTGCCAAATTTAAAAGTTTAGGAACCAAAAGCTGTAATTACCTAAAGTTCTCCTTTCAATGGATTTTGAGAAATTTGTTTAGCTTTTTGGATTAATTTTGTGGGGTTCATTGTGGTTAATTTGGCAGGTTTTATGAAGGTACGATTAAGTCTTATGATCCTCTAAAGGGGAAACATGTGGTAAGTCTGTCTATCTCTCTCTCTGAATTCATATTGGAACTACCTTTGTTGCTTAGTTTTGGAATGACATCTGTTACTTATTGCAGATACTATATGATGATGGAGATGTTGAAGTACTCCGTTTAGATAAAGAGCGCTGGGAGCTTGTTGATCGTAAGCCTTCAAAGGTTTGTAATCTTATTAAGCATTCTTTCCTCAAGCTTCTGGATTCTAGTGTTGTCCCAGAAAATAACTACTTCAATGTTACATTTTTAATTTTTCCTTTTGCCATTTCAGAACTCTTCTCAGCGTGCTTCTTCTGCGGTAGGGTAAGTGTTCTCTGTGTTGTAGAATCCTTCTTTTTTTTTTTTGGTTATGTAATAAAGGATATTGTCTTTGTTGCATCCCTTTCTGTATAAGCTTATATCAATACTTTTCCTTCTCTATGGCAATATCATGGCTTGGTTATGGAATTGAAGTTATATGGAAATCTATCTGTTTTACAGGTCACCTCCACATAGAAATAGGAGGTCTGCTGTTTCGAATCAAATGAAGAAACCAATGAAAATGTCAGTAGAAAATGCTTCATTTCCAATCTAGCATTTATGTTGTACTTTTTCTTTTTTTACTTTAATTCAATGCCTTATAAATATGTTGTTTTTAATTTTGTAGGGTGAAAGGAAAAAGAACTCCCAAGAAAAACTTTAAGAAGTTGGAAAAAGAGTCCAAGGAAAAAGGTGATTCTGATGCATCATTAGATCCTGAAGCTACCATGGCATCAGTTGGTGAGACTCATATTCTTGTAATTCCAAGTTCCCAGGGCATGTTAGTTGTGGAATTTTTAAGGTCAAATTTGTGGATTTAGAACTTCCAAAAGATTTCACAAAAACCTAATGTAAAATAATGCCACTGTTTTGTTTGTTTTGGATATTCTTTTTTCTATTAATCTTTAGTACTATGTTGGCAGTGATGTAGTTGCACTCTTGAATGTGATTGGATATTGTGATCGTTATACTCTTTTACCTTCTAATACACTGTCATGTGCGACATGCAAAGCTAGCTTTTAGAGAATGTTGCTTATCGGTTCGCCAAAAATCTTTTATATTTCCTTCCAGATGTGTCTGAAGGCGATCCCACGAACAGAGTGAACGAAAACCTATCAGATGTAGAGGGATCTGTTAAGGAAGGATCGGTTTCTAGAGGGAAAGAGTTGGATGAGGCAGAGAAGAGCCCCAATCATTCAGAGTTGTCTGATGGAGAAACAAAATCCAATAAAAAAGATGATGCTTTGGAGGAGAGAGAAGCAGATGATTTGAGTGAAGCCTTAGAAGAGGAAGCAAATGAAGGCAATGCAAACTCTGAGAAATTGCCAATAGAATCATCTCATTCTTGGGATGCTGAGGAGACTGAAATCTCTGACGATGAGCCTCTTGTACTTGCATTAGCTTTACATTTATTTCATACATAATTATCAACTGCTGTAAACTTGATTTAACACTTGTTAATTTTGCTAATCTCAGAGCAAGTGGAAAGACAAGGTAAAAAAACCAACACCAAAGAGAAGAAAGTAAGCAGCTAGGCTAAAGGTAGATCAGTCTCCAGAAGAATGGCAAAAGCTGAAGCACTTTGTTAGATTTCCAGACTCCGGTGCAGTTCCAGTCAGCAGAGGCAGCAAGAAGGCAAATAGGTGATTTAACAATGTAAACATCCTAATAAAATCATGTCGGTTGCCCTTGATTACGTACGAATGTAAAGTAACAGTAGTCGTGTCCTGACTGTGATAGGAATGTCAAATGTCCTGTAATTGTCCTGGAATGCTGATTAGATTATGGCGTCATGGTTGATCTAGTGTAGTTTATTGCATCATTCTGACCAACCAGGAGATGATGAAATAGAAATAGGTGGTGGTTTGTACAGTTGGTGGTTGGTGATAGTGCTTGTATGTCAATATGTTGATAAAAAATTTTTTGGCATCCATCAAAGTGATAGAAGATTGACTGCCTTATTTGCCACTTTGTTTTGTAGATTATATTGCCTTCTCATACGTTTCTCTCCCTGTAGAAAGGTTGTTATCACTTGCAGTTTACTCCAGATCTATATTCCAGTTTGTTACAGTCCTTAGCCTAACACCTTACAGCGTGACTCATTACGAGACTTAACCCAAGACCTTACGGCACGATATTCACATTCATATTGATAACAAAATATAATCCCTGAACTGGCTGAACTAGGATGGTAGGTGATCAATTGGAGTAGAAAGCAAAGTGGCGTAAGAGAGACACTTCTTGTACCGAAACTTGGTGTTATTGCGATATAGAAAACTAAGGGTACGGTTCAAAGTTACACTTTTTTGTTTAACTATGAAATAGTATATAATAAATTGGTCTAGTCTAAGAATTCTTCTTCGAGGAATATTCTCTATTCTGTATTAAATCTAGATGAGATATTTTTTGGTAAATAAGAAAAGACAGCCATATGTTAGATTAGGAAGACAGGTTGGAGGGACATGGAAAGAAAAGAAATTGAGATATCGAAGACTACACAGTGTACGAACCGGCTAAGGTGGTAAATGTTAGGAAACGAGGTTTCAGCGGCCAACACATTTGTCGACAATAAGCCTGACGCGTGGTAGTTGCCATCCAATAATTTCACTTCGGTCTACTGAACTCAAGCTCTTCTTTAACACCTCCTCTCTAAATCCACCAAAAAGCTTCAAACTTTCTTCGTACTTTTGGTAAGTTATGATTTTTTTTTGGCTGTTTCTACGTGAGTTTCTCTTGGTTTTGCGAGCTCCTTCCGTTTTAGTTTATTTAAGTTTCCTGTATTATTGCTTTGTGGTTCGGTTTTTTCAGTTTCTGGTGTAGTTTTTCTTTTAGCTTGTTAAAGTTCAGTGACTACCATTTTATTTTACTTCCCACGGTTTTGGAGCTGTATGGTAATAATGTTTGTTATGTAAGCCTTTCTTTTCCTCCTTTTATATCTCTTCCTGTTTCAATTTGCTTCTCGCTTTTATCTCAAATCCAAGCCTCACTATTGCATTTATGCACGTAACTAAGTTAGTTGGATCCCTTTTCGAGTTTGCCATCTACTTAAAGTGCTTTCACGTAGAAGTAATTAATGATATGTTGTTGCTACGAACAGCCGATGTTAATAGGATGCAATCCAACTTATTGGAGATTGTGCTTCTGCAGGTTGTTGAATTCATTTAGTTCCTGATACTCGTCTCTTGTCTTATCTTTTAGGCCTTCTTCCTATTTTCAATTTCCTTATCCTTTTTATGGGTGTGATGCCAAGTGCTTGAGATCTTATTCTTCACAGGAAAAATCTGCTGGAATCAGAGTGATTCGACCATGTTTTTATTTCCTTCTTTTGCCCATCTCCTCCTCCTTTCTCTTTTTGCTTCCTGAGTGCCACTTCTCATGCATTATATTTCAGTTTTGAGAAACTCAGATTCTATTATACTTCGTATATTTTCTGTTTGATCAAAGATAACAAACTTTCTCATACATTCTGTTTTTGTTTCTCATTGAAGTCTTGGAATCTTATACTTTTTCTTTGCAGAGGCTTTCCTTTTTCTTGCTGTTGCTTTGATAATAGTGTTAGTATGGCGGAGCAGTTAGGCTTGCTTAAAGTTACAATTGTGCAAGGAAAGAAGTTGGTGATCCGGGATTTCAAGACTAGTGATCCTTATGTAATAGTCAAGCTTGGCAATCAGGTGATTCTAGGATCTGAGATTCTTCTTATAGCATTCTTTCCATGTGGATGCACTAACATTTTCTCTCTTCTTATATAGTAATTACCTTGCTTACTGATCTGAAATGGTGTGATTTTTCATTTTCATTGCAGCATTCATATCTTTGCTATCTTAGCTCTCTATTTAATCGTTGTGCTCCCGAAAAGTTGTTTGATAGATATAAGATAGCTCTAGCCTATGGTGCTGCTTTGCTTGTTGAACGGGGGAGTTATTCTATTTCTCATTCCAAGCTACAGAGTTATGTGCTTTATCTTGTCTTTAATGCTGTTCTCTGCTCTTAGTCTTTGTCACCTAGTATAGGCTTTGTGCTGAAGTGTTTTTTTGTTGCTTGATCTATGAACTTTTCGGAGTCTTTTCCTTCAATTGTTACTGAGAGTAACTGTTATTGCTTTCACAGACAGCTAAGACCAAGGTTATCAATAGTTGCCTTAATCCAGTCTGGAATGAGGAGCTAAGTTTCTCCCTGACTGAACCTGCAGGAGTTCTAAAATTGGTATGGCAAATTTCTTGATTCTATTTATAATAGTAATTGATTTAGCGAGTTGAGTTCCAAAAATTTTGGAATTCAATATGTCCTTTCAGTCTGTTTAATGTGGACTACATGAATTTAATTGGCTAGTGGAATTAAACAAATTTTGCTTGGCCCTTTAAGTTGTGAATAAAATTTATGCCAAAACTCGCTTTGAACAGGAAGTTTTTGACAAAGACACATTCAAAGCAGATGACAAGATGGGACATGCTGATCTCAACCTTCAACCAATTGTCTCTGCTGCTAGGTTGAAGCAGATTCTTCATGTTTCGTCGGGGGAGACGGAGTTGAGAAAGGTTGTTCCGGACAGTGATAACTGTCTCGCTAGTGAAAGTTCCATTAGTTGTGTAGACGGTGAGGTTGTGCAAAACGCATTGTTGAGGCTTCGTGCCGTTGAGTCAGGAGAGATAGAACTTAAGATTAAGTTAATCAATCCTCCTGTTACTCATTCAGGGTAGTGAAGAATGCAGGGATATTATAAACAATATTCTTCTAACCATCACAAACAACCCTTCATGGGTGCCTCATAGATTTCCAATGTACTGTAGCTGAGGCCAGCAGAAGTAGTGGTTTGGACTTTGGAGTTGCAAATTTGGTCAAGTACTGAAGGCGTTTCAAAGGTTTTGGCATAATGGCAACTGCAAATGTAAATGGAGTTCATCATCATTCATCTTCTACTTCCATTTTATCCATTTCCTGATTTGGTTGGATCATGTGGAAGAACATACTTTGTCTTGCCACTTAGGTTCAGGTGTATGTTGCATTTGCATGCTCTCATTAGTTTGTCTGTTTTAGCATTTCTGTAGTCTATTTAATTGGATTATGGATAAGGGAATGGGCTCAAATGTGTCCAAGTCAATAAAATAAAGTGAATATACCTTAAAGCCTTGCAATTAGTTTTCTTTTCCCCCTGAAATTGTGGAGAGCCAACAAAAAACTTGGAATCAGGTTGACAAGCTGTATTGTTCTTTTTTTTTATCATATTTTAAATTAGATAATGTTTTGATTTATTGATTAAAGTTAATTTGAATTTTTTGGATTGGTCTGAATCGAATTATTTTTATTTAAAAAATTAATAGGAATATTATTTAAAATTTTTATTCTTTAATGTTATACTATTAGATCTTATCCAATTGCGTTTTCAAAGAGATATTTGTTACGGTTTGATCCAATTGTAAAATATGGGACTTGAATCTCACATCGATTAAATACAAAGACGGTGTGAGATTTATAGGGACTTTGGGCTCTTCACCTTCACAGGTTAGCTTTTGGAGTTGGTTCTCCTAGAATCCTTATTAATTGGTATCAGAACTCGGTCTTAGAGTGGTGGCCTACGGAGTGGTAGTCTGAAAGTGCCAGCCATGACCAACATAGCTGTGACCAACGAAGACGTTGGTCCTTATGAGATGACCAATGTTACGGTTTGATTCAATTGCAAAGTATGGGACTTAGATCCTACGTCATTTCAAATTGTCAATTTTTATAATTTATTTTTTAAAAAAATATTTCTATTAGAGTGCATTTAAAATTTAAAATTTATTTTGGACCAAATTATTAATTTAATTTAGAAAATTAATAGGCATATTATCGAAAAAAGTTCATTCTTTAACCTTATATTAGTCCAAAAGTTAGTAAGTGTGTGCATTTTAAATTTATACTAATCAAAGGCCTGGGATTCAAAGTGTCGTGTTAATGATCTTCAAATTCAAAGCAGTCTCGCAGAAGACGAATGCAGAAGCCGATGAGGAGGTGAGTGAAATGAAGAAAAAAACACTCGATCTTGGAAATGGAAGCCATGTTATTTACATTCCCAGGTTGTTATCCTTCGACCAATCATGGAAGCTTTTCGATTTCCTCAACACCCACATACCATGGACCCGTCCCACCATTCGCGTCTTTGGTCGCTCCTGCGTCCAGGTTTTTAACCTGTTGATATTTTGATTGGATATTCTTCTTGGTTGTTCCTTTTCCTTGTTTTGGTGGTCTTCATGAGTTTTTCACCTTTTGTTTCTTTGAAAGTGATACGAGAATGACAAGAAAAGAGTGCTTCTTTATCGTCTCTTTCTTTTTCTTTATGTTTTTTGGTTGACTGAAAGATGGGTAATCAGGGAAATGTTAAATCTTTAAGGGTTAGCTTGGATAAAGTTATGATCTTGCTGTATTTGTGCTTCATTTTGTAGGAATATCTAATTTACATTCAATTTTTGCTTAAAACTTTATGATCATAGTGTAATTATACTGAAGATTTCTCACGGTTTCTTGAAGAAATTGTATGATTAGTGCCGGTTGGATGAGGATGTGCGACAGGCATTTCTTGGATTGGATAAGTCGTGAGCTTGTTGGGTTAGGTTGTACCATTCTTGTTTCTGTTAAAAAGTCTGGGGAGTCCTCACCATGGATAGAATTTGAAAGACTTAAATTCAAGTATCTTGAACTATGACTGAGTTTGTAAACCTGAAATCAATAATAATTGCGACTTTATGGTGCAGCCTAGAGATACATGCTATGTTGCAAGTCCAGGATTGCCAGAATTGATTTATAGTGGATACAAACCGCATGCATACTTCTGGGATGATTATCCTTTGCTTAAGGACATACTGGATGCAGTAAGTATACTGTCAACTAATACATTGGAGACTTGAGAAGTTGCAGCTACTGATTTCATATATATATTGAAGGTCCACAGAGCACTTCCTGGAAGTAGATTTAATAGCCTACTATTGAATAGGTATAAAGGTGGGAATGATACTGTTGGTTGGCATGCTGATGATGAGAAGCTTTATGGACCAACACCAGAGATTGCCTCAGTATCATTTGGCTGTGATCGGGAATTTTTATTGAAGAAACGGCCTGAAAAATCTCCCAAAGGTAGCATGATGTGTTTGAAAAGAGTTTCTCTGCTTTTGTTAGCTTCAGTGTTCAGTTCTAGGATCTAAACATGGTTTAGGGGCTGCCATGAATTTGCATATGGGCTATGTTTCTATTATAGTGATTTGGTGAGTATGTAGATCTTTTTTGTCACGACTTTAATTAGCTGACATAAATTTATTGCTTCTTTTGGTGCGATTGACAGGAAAAGGATCTGATGATCAGCCTGCTCGCAAACGATTAAAACAGAGCAGCCATACTGATCAATACTCATTTAATCTAAAGCATGGATCACTGCTGGTGATGGGAGGTTACACTCAAAGGGATTGGCTCCATTCGGTTCCTAAGCGTGCAAAAATTGAGGCAACCCGAATCAATCTTACTTTCAGGCTTGTTCTTTGATGTTTTTTTGGGAGGAATAAGCTCTCCTTTCCCTGTCAGCTATGGTCTATTTAGCAGCCTAGATGCTGCTGAATTCTCTGCCATTAGTCACTTTTATATCCTTACCAAGTTGAGATATCAGCTCTCACCTGTGGCCTGAAGAGCAGATAAGATAATGCAGCCACTTTGCTATGTAGCACCCTTGAAACCAGAATTCATTTAGATGGAATATGTATATCTAATCGAGGCTCAGTGCACTGTAATTCCTACTTATCCCTTTTAATTTCGAAACCGTTTTGCCCATTTCAAATCAATGCAGAAAGCAAGTAAAATTATCATTTTACAAAACATTGTTATAGCATAAACATGATAATCCAGCAGTTTGGCTACTTATTGATCTCAATTCTCTTTTTTTGTTCGTAACTGGGTTACAATCTCCGTTGATTTTCACTTCAGATATATTTCCTAGATTGTATCAAACAACTTGTGTTAAAACTTGCCATCTTAAATATAAATTAACAAGAAAGGAAAACTTGACCAAATATGAGAAACCTAACATGGTTGTAAATGAAGAAATCCGCCAAGAAAGGATTCAGACTGTGGTGATTCAGGAGGTGAAAGAGAAAATATATCATTCAAATTCTATCCATGAGATGTAAAGCCGATGGAGAGAGAACTCATAAAGATTGAAAACAGAACAGTAACACGTTAACATGTAAGTCTATGGTTGCGTTTAGATCTGCAGTGTGGTGAGAATAAATACTTATTCACCGCAGTTTTTAAATGCAGTAATATATTTAGATTTACAGTGAACAACCAAAGGTTGGAGAAAACTGCAGTGTCACCGCAGAAATCAATAAGAAGAAAGAAAGTTGCGGTACAAAATTGCTTCTGCGGTGGAAATTTTACTTTCCATTAATAACCTTCATTACAAGTATTATTTTTCATTATACTCTTAATTAATATGGCTAATAATATATTTTTATAAAATACTTTATTTACTAAATTTTTTTTATTTATATTTTCTTATTTTATTATTTATAATTTTAAATTTATATAGTTAATAATATATTTTAATTATTTATACAACAATTAATAGTTTATTAAATTAATGAACTTTTTAGTCATTTAATTTCTTTTCAACAACCACAATTGTACTTATCAAATACTTATTTTCACATTTCAGCAATTACTAAAATAGCAATCCCAAATATATAAGTACTTATTGAGAATAAGTATTTATCATTTCAGTAGATTATCTGCCACCACTCCCCAAGGCTATATCTTACGGTCTTACCTGATGCAACTTAACTTGATTATTAGAGTATCCTTATCTACAACCAATAAATGAATAATGAATTGGCACGACTTACAATATAATTGTTAAAAGATTTTGATAGATCACAACGTATGTTGACGTCATTTAGAGTCTGTCCTGAAACGGAAGCATACCGGTTCGTGCTATCTCGCTTTGCCTTCCAAAACTCTTCAATTTTTGACTTTCTTCACTTTCCTTAGAGGTATAACGTCTTCTCTCTTCGAAATCATTGGAAAGGTGATAGCTTGAATTGGTTATGTGTTACAAGATACCTTTTCTCTGAACTGGGTATCCATATTTACCACTTTGTAGGTGACCCGTAGTCCTTTCGCCATCACGTGGACTCTACCATGTCTTCTTCTTCAGATTCTTTAGAGACTCGAGGTTCCTTTCTATTTGCGTTCACTTCTTCCTACTATCTTCGATATGATTTTTTTCTTTACTTTCTGGTCTCTTAAAATTTTCGTTCTTTCCGTAAGGATTATCGTTACTGCTTTCTTTTCAGTTGTTGACATCATCAACGACTTCGAAAGCTAATACATGATATCAAACCGGGAACTTTCATAAACTTTATTGGTCTTTGTCTCTATGCTTGTTCATGTCTTGTTTTTTCTAATAATTTGTGATTGGAGCACGATTTCTGCTGTTAAGTTTGGCTCATGTAATTCATTCCGAGTCACGCATTTAATCCGGGTTTTGATTCTTAGTGATAGTACGACTTAGCTGTAGCCTTTTGGTTTGTGCAGATGTTTGCATTGTAGGCGTTGCTCGAACACCGATTGGTGGTCTTCTGGGTTCCCTTTCGTCCTTCTCAGCTACAAAGCTCGGGTCTATAGCCATTAAAAGTAATTAAATCCCACCGTTCAAACGTTATAAATAATGCTGTTTTTCCCTTTGCGAATGACACACAAGTGCTATATCATTATTTTGTGTGAATTGACTAGGTGCTCTTAAAAGGGCAAATGTGGATCCATCACTAGTACAGGAGGTTTTCTTTGGCAATGTTCTTAGTGCAAATCTAGGACAAGCTCCTGCTAGACAAGCTGCCTTAGGAGCAGGCATACCTAATTCAGTGGTGTGCACCACTGTTAATAAAGTTTGTGCGTCTGGGATGAAAGGTGAGCTGTTAGTATTCAAACATTTTCCTTTGTAGTTGTTGATACTATGCTGTTAGCATGGAGACGCTATAAATTAATTTATGATTGTGTGTTCATTGCCTTTTTTGAACCAGCAATTATGCTTGCTGCACAGTCGATCCAGTTGGGTGTCAATGATGTAGTAATTGCTGGTGGGATGGAAAGCATGTCTAATGCGCCAAAGTATATTGTTGAAGCAAGGTTTGCATTTCTGTCACTTCTATAGAGTCATGTGATGGTAAAATAGTGTTTCTGTGTATAATCATTGAGGACTCCTGAAGACATGATAGGTGAACTAGATCATTGGTGATAATTTGGTCACTGGTGTTCTAAGGAATAGGTCAGTTGGATTCCCTTTGTATAGGGACTTGTGATACCAAATAAAATCCGTTCCCAATGTTTTCTGTTTAGTTTTGTTTGAGGTAGATGTCAGGCTGTATGGTTTCAAGTCTTTTCTGTCCTGTATTGAGTCCTCTCTTCTTCTTCTGGGTGTAATTTTACCCACTGTATCATTGTTAATCACCATCATAGGTATTTCATTGTCCATCTTTGCAATTCATTTGGGTTCAAGTCTATCCTTTACATTTTTCATATGTGATTCACAGCTCTTTTTTTTTTTTTTTTGAAAAGTTAAAGATAATTAAATTGATAAATGAAAAAATAGCATCCAGTACAGCTTTAATACGGCGAGTTACAAACAGCTTTCATCGACGCCTTTTAAAATAAAACGACCCCGGTTTTGTGGTTGGGAACGACGACGTTTACAGCTACCCAGAATACTTCTTAGGGTAAATTGGGAATGCCTCTTTTGAACGTTCCGAATTAGGGCATTCACACCTCTATTCTTGCGTGGCATTTCCTTTCTTTTGGTGCTTTATCTATGGCTAAGCCCGTTTATGTGTCGCATACAGATCTGTTTTTCCTTTTTGTAGCTCAACACTGTTCTGTGTTTTTGTTTGGACCCATTTGTTACTTTCAAGATGGATGGGTTTGGCAGTGATATTTCTTTATGATCCATTCCTACCTTTATTTTTTTTACACAGAAAGGGTTCTCGATTAGGACATGACACTATTATTGATGGCATGCTCAAAGATGGCCTGTGGGATGTGTATAATGACTTTGGAATGGGAATTTGTGCAGAAATTTGTGCTGATCAGTATTCCATAACCAGACAAGAGCAGGTTTGCATTCACATATCAATAAAACTTTGTGAACAGTTTGTCTTCAGCAATCAAATGGATTCTGCTTTAATCCTTTTCCTTATCTGATATCTTCTTCCTCATTAGAATATTTTGAAACTATTTAGTTTATCAGTTGGTAGTGCTGAAAGCCACATTACTATAAAGTCTAAACGCAGAATTCAAAATGCTCATCAAATTACGATGGTATTGCAGGATTCATATGCTATTAGGAGCTTTGAACGTGGAATTGCTGCTCAAAATGCTGGTCTTTTCTCCTGGGAAATTGTTCCAGTGAGTTTTTAATTCTGGCGTGGTCCCAGTTTGTACTTTTTTCTTTTTCAAAATCATGGCCATATGGCTTTTGTTAACTTGCAGGTTGAAGTTTCTGGAGGAAGGGGGAGACCATCAACTTTGGTTGACAGGGATGAAGGTTTAGAAAAGGTAACATAAAGTTGCTGGGAACACTTGCATGGACTGGTTTGCTTAATGCTACTTAGATTGTTGCAATTTCATTGTAGCTTATCCCTATCTCTCATAGGTTGGCAGGCACTTGAGTTCCTGGCTTACTTGTTGCAGTATTCTTTATGCTTAAGTGTAACATTCACATTTCTATTCATCCTCTCTTCAATGCCTTTAAATAAACTGCACCTCACTATCACTTCTGTATTTCTCTTTTTAAGCCAAAAAGTATATTTAATGTATTAGTTATTATTGTTTTATGTCATCTTGCTAGTTTGATGCTGCGAAACTTAGGAAGCTTAAACCAAGTTTCAAGGCGAATAGTGGTTCTGTTACTGCTGGCAATTCTTCTAGCATAAGGTTCTCCCTCTCTGTATCTCTCTCTCTCTGTCTTTGAGTTTGCATGAAGTTGTGGTCCTTGTTGACTGCTTATATGTGATTGCCTTTGGGGACAAAACATATCTTCAGCGTGACTATGTGAGCTCATGCATGACCACAGTGGTCTTGTTATCGTGCCATGCTGTGTACTTGAGGAATAATTTGGTGCCTACTTTTTCTATAGCGTGTTATCATTGTACCATCATGTTGAATCAGTTTCTTCCCTAATATGATATCCTTCATTATGCTCTAAAGCAGTAGTTGATCATCAAAGCTTCCCATTTGAAGGATTTAATTTCAAATGTGACAGCAAAAACATGGAGATATTATTTTCAGTTTATAGTATTTTGTTCTGTATTAATTATCATTGTTGTAGAAAGATCATATTTTATTTTTTCGTCACCAATGGATGCCCTTTCCATTAACAGTGATGGTGCAGCTGCACTAGTGCTGGTGAGTGGTGAAAAAGCACTTAAGCTTGGGTTGGGAGTGATTGCTAAGATTAGAGGATTTGCAGATGCTGCTCAGGTTGTTCAAATAAATCGATTTGTACAATCGTGGTCTTGATGAACCAGAAGCTTCGATAACTTGGAATCTTTCTAACAAAATTGATTCTGTAGGCCCCTGAGCTATTTACAACCACACCAGCCCTGGCGATACCCAAAGCTATTTCAAATGCGGGTCTAGCAGCTTCTCAGATTGATTACTATGAAATCAACGAAGCCTTTTCTGTAAGAAATTATCTTCTACATCCATTTGACAAATATTTTACTGAAAATGCTAATTTACTGTTTACTTGGTTGCTCTTTCCTGTGCAGGTCGTGGCTCTTGCTAATCAAAAGCTGCTTGGTCTTAATCCCGTGAGCCAACAACCGGCTTTATTATTCATTTCTTTCTTAGTCTTGATTCCAAGTTTAGATTACATTATAGCTGTTTCAATCAGTTTTGTAGATTTAATGCACTGTAGTTGTCCCAAGGGCTATAGGTTTTCTAATCCTTGTAAATGCAGGAAAAAGTGAATGCTCATGGTGGAGCGGTCTCTTTGGGACATCCGATAGGGTGTAGTGGGGCTCGTATCTTGATCACATTGTTAGGGGTAAGTGGTTAATGCTATACTTTAGTTTGTTTGTTGTGCAATTGAAAGTCATCGCTTCAGGAGTGCATGAGTAATATGATCATGCTGTAGATTTTGAGACATAAGTATGGAAAGTATGGGGTCGGTGGCATCTGCAATGGCGGAGGAGGAGCATCTGCTCTTGTTGTTGAACTTATGTAAGCCCTCTAAACTTGATTACGGAAATTCGCTTTCTTGAATAATTTGGTGGTTGTTTTATTACTCTCGTGGTAATGGTTACAAAAACTGCGAAACCTTGGCATATTTCTTTATGAACTTCTTGAAGTTGTTTTCAGTTCAATTCATGTGCATCACTTCATGTGATGAGTCTCCTAAACATACATTTGCGTTTGTCCAGTGTGTTTTAACACTGCTGATACGAGATATTCTGTTAATAAGTTCTTTCTTGGGACAACCAATTGTTGTGAAAAACCTCGGCCAAGCTGCCTTGAACCCATTCTTTCTTTGTTGCATACTACTGATATTCATTTGATTTTTCTGAGGTTAGGTATGAGGTTTTTCATTTCTCCTTGAGATCTAGTCATTGTTCTTAGAACTTTTAGGACGAGTTCTTGTGTAATTTTACTGCAAATGATTGTTTCATCTTCATCTGTGGTTTAATGAAGGATGATACCTTGCTCTCCTTTTGGTAAATCAGGGACCGTTATGCATTTTGCAGGTCAGTCGGGACGGCGGGACGATCTAAACTATGATATTGATCTGTTAATAATCACATCATCAAGTAGTGCAATTTTAGAACTGTTGTGTGTTTCCTTGACTGAATAAAGATGAATATAGTAATAAGTTCCGGCAATTCAGTGGTTTCTGTAAAGCTTATGAACATTAGGAACTGTAGTCAAATTTGGAAAAAGATGAAAGCTTTTGCAGCATAAACATGGCACCCTGGGCTTGGGATTCTTAATACAGCTATAAGATTAATCTTGCTTGAATTGTTTGTACACAGCTACGGAATAAATTATTTCGGGTAAATTATATCTGAAATCTTGATTTTTTTAATTTTATAATATTAATCACAATTGTTGAAAAATGTCAATAAAATATTTAATATTGCACATTTTTCAGTGTTAATAATTAAGGTTTTTATTACTTTTTATTTTAATATAATTAATTAATATATAATATCTAGATATTGATTTATAAAATATTTTATAATTGATAAAATTTTAAATTTCTAAATGTAATTTCATTATTTTTTTAATTTGACAGCCATAAAATTTATACTCGCTAATAGATGATAAAATATTTAAAATTTAGTATTACGGTTAAATTAAAATTTTAAAAATTTATATTCAAATAAATATGTTTTTAGTTAATTTTTTGTTATTTTAATTTATAATTTTTTCTTTTAAATAATATTATTTCAGTATCAATTTCTGTATCATATATAAATCGGTATAAATCAAAATTTTACAGCACACATAATATTTGAAATTTGATTAATTTATTTATTCCTTTTCCTCAAATAATATTTACATTTACAAACAAATCAACACAATTTACCTTAATTAGGACCTTAGTCCAATAATTAGTAGTTTAGTACACTCTACCTAATTACAGCTTTCCGTCAAAAGAATAAAAAGAAGACGACTTTCTTCTACGAGCCTCGCTGGACCTTGTCGCTTTTCTCATAAAGGCGTCGCTTTCTCTTAACACATCATCTGCATAAAATGTGGGGATCATATGCTTAAAGTATGGCTCAAGAAGATTGTGAATAAAAAGGGTCACAACAGGGCTTGAGGGAGAAGAAACTGCTGGTGTGGGAGATGTGTAAGGACGTGAAGATGTTCAATCTTTCAGCAACAAACCAGTCGAGGATTGTCCTCGTCTTAGCTGTCATTGTTTTGGTGGTAACATTAACGGCAGCTAAACCTGGTTACGGGGGCGGTGGCGGAGGCAAGAACGGTGGCGGAGTGATTATGAAAGGCAATGGTGCAACAACCTCGTCTTCTGCTGCTGATGTTGCTGCATGGGATGGCACTTTCAGCTTAAGTTTCATTGGACATCTGTTGCTTATGTTTGTCATTAGTTTGTTGGTTTAAGGAATGTGTTGTTCTTACTTTCAATCTTCCTGTTTACTTGGGTAGTGATTGCTATTCTTTTCACTGTGTTGACTTATCTGCCTGTCGTGGCTTTGGACAACTACCTTAAGAATGTTCCACTTGCAAACTTGGTTGCTGCATTGTAACTTACTGTTTTTATGTGTTAGTTATCTGTTATTATATGCAACTACCTCTTCTCTTGCACTATCGATCTACTGGGAAAGGTTTGTCTTTTCCTTGCATAATGTTGAGTTCCATGTTTCACTTATGTTTGGGAAAGAAGTAAAAAAAGGGAAAGAAGAAAGAAATCAAGATTTTGATAATCCTGCGGTTACACTTACAAAATGTACTGCCACCTTTTCATCTCCTGATTAGATCTGGAAAAAGTTACCGATTAGGTGTGCAACTGATGAACTGCATTTCCCTGTCTGATAACAAAACCGTTAGATTATTATAGTTTTCCGCTGTACTTTAAGCATTCGCAGAGCGGAGTGCATTTCATGTGTAAGGAATTGGAAACACAGATGTACAAGAAGAAGAGATCCTTGAACACCCGATTAATGGAAGACAGGACACCGTTTGACCTCAATTCCGGGAGCAGTTGGACAGCTTGCCAGAGTACAGTGATCGGACAATTTCAAACCCCACCAGCTCGGTCCCATGATGTCTTTGCTTTGCAATGTGAAATAGCAGAGTATTGCCAGGAAAGCCACACCAGCATCTAATCCACCTGATAAGATGTAGTTGTATCGAGCCCACCAGCTTTTGTATTTCCTATAAACAATCGAGTTGAAGACTAGTCCTACAGAAATCCAGCATATGAAGTTCACAGCTTTGGCGGCTGGCATGGCTGCGGTGCCTGATAGTATGATAGGCACGTTAATAAGTTTTATCCACTTCTTCTCAGGGAACTTCCTGGAGAGAATCCACACAATGAATGGTCCAAGAAAGCCTATGAGAAAGAAATAGTTCATCCCAGAGTAGAATCCTAGACGACCGAAGATTCTCAGCGGTCCGACCAGGCCCCAGATGATGGAGGCATTATAGGATATGTTGTCCAAGGGGCAAGTCCATGGACTTCCAATTGGCAATTTTGATGGATCACAGATATGAGGTATTGAGGTGATAAGCCACCAAGCTGTGGCAAAGTAGACTGTGGATGCAACTATAGTTCCTACTAACTATACAAACCAAAAGAGAATTGAGTTAGTTATGTGCCAAAGGCTAGAAGTAGATGTTTGTCTATACTAAAAGTCACCTGTGCCAAAAACATGGACTTGGGGGGTATTTTCATGTAATGTCCTAGCTTGAAGTCCGAGAGGAAAGTGATAGCCTGCCCTATGCTAATGAAACCATAGGTCTTGAAAACCATATTTGCGAGGGGTCTGCCGGGGTACATGTAACCAATTATAAGCTCAGTGAGTACATTCAGTCCTGGTTGCTGCAAATGGATTTCAATCTGAGTAAGCTCGAAAGCTCGAGGTGGAAGCATGAGAATACAACAATCAAGGTTTCATACCTGGTTTGTTGTAGCTGTAATCACAGCAATTGGAAGAGTGAAAAGGAGAGCCAAGCCCATCGCGAAAAGAACGCCCCAGTAAGGAAGCTGCAACTCTCTGCCAAATCCTTCGCATGCAATCATGGCAAGCCCTGCGACTATGATTAAGAGGGTGTAGAACCACCATTGAGGGACAGCCTCATAGTTTTTCTTCATTATTCTTGTGTGAACATCACCAAAATTGGAACCAAATGCTGCTCTAGTTTGTTGCCAAATTGTGCTGCAGATGTATATCAAAAAGCAGGATAAGCAGATAATGGGTGATATATGTAGTTGGCCTTAAATACTGATGAGTGGTACCTTCCATAGAAAAGGGCAACATGAGACAAGGTAGCAGCCAATGTTGCAAAACTTAGACCATAAGCATAAGCAAAGAAGATACTGAGATGGACTTTGCTATAATTGTTGTATCCTTCTTCATTGAATTGGAATGATGTTGAATTCAGAACTCTTTTGACGTCGTATACTTGTCCCTTGTCATCAAACACATTTGCAGAAATAATGGGAAACCGTTTCGCTTCAAACTGGTTGGACCAGTATGCTACGGGGATTAAAATGTAGAGAATTACAATGAACCCAACTGTTGTATTGAGTATAGTAAAGCCTGGAGTGGCTAAGGGAGATCCTAAGAAACCAGCTACAGTAGACCAATCAATTGCAAATGAGCCAATTCCGAGGCCACCGAGACCAGAACCTATTTGTTGAGCAGTGACAGAGTGCTTCCATCTCCAGCAAACAATGGAGAGAGCAGATATAGATGGAAAGAGATAGTTTGGAACAACATAGTATGCAAAGCTTGATATAAGAACCATGATGAAAAACTGCAGCCTTGTTAAGCCTCCTTTAGGCCTAATCTCAACTTCATGCAATGCCCTACAGGTTCAAAAGCCAAATGATGAGAGAAAAGACTTTTTATTGTCAGGGTGTATATGCAAATATAGAAAACAGGAGGCACCTAAAGAGGGAGACTTGAACAAGATTGGAAGGCCACCACATGTAAGGCGAGTCTACAAGAAACTTTCGGAACAGTCCAGCCCATCCAAATCCAAGCAGCTGAATATATGTGGTATGTTAAAAATAGGAAAAACTGCGAGAGTTTTCTTTATCATGGTAATGCAAATATTGACAGAATTTATAGATAATCTTATAACGTATTGTGTGTTTTCTTCACTAGGAAAATCCCATGTATAACTGGGAAGATTAGTTATGATTTGTCACTTTTGGCATTAGATGTTACAAGAACATGTATCAGGTACTTGAGGCTCTTTTTAAGTGCTACAGAACTCACCTGGGTAGATTGTGTCAACATCATTGCTGCCACTATATGTATCCTTCGATGATAAAATGCTTTAACTACAGTAATGATACTTACTGCATATACAGGACTAGAACCTGCATTTGCTAGTATAGTGATCAGAACATGCTCTTTCAGGTTGAAGGGCCCTGGATTTAATGAGAATGACAATTTTGTTCCTGGAATTGTTACTGATTTGGTAGGAAATGATGCAGCCATAAATTTTGCTGCTGGAAGTACCAGAATCTGAGCTACAACTGATGATACGTATATCGAGTTTTGACGGTAACCAAAGAACTGATTCAGAAAGGCCAACGTAGCACAAGCAGTGATTCCTAAGAGCCATGTTCGAAATGTCAAGCATGGTATTGTTGGATCGTCTGTTATAGGAACTGTGAGTCTCACTTGTTCAATTGGAGAATCATTGATCTCTTCTGAAGAAAGAAAAGGCATGTATCAGCAAAATAAAAGAAATATATCTAGCAAACATTGCAAGGGTTTTATCAAGGAAATGAAAAAACTGAAACTTGGTTTTTAGTCTGTGAAATTGAGAAGTAGAATACCAGGCCCAAGCTTCTTTCCCTCACCGAGTGGCTTCAACTCGTACGAATCTATGTGCTCCAAGCGCTTCGGAACCGGCATTTTCCACCTTAGAGATACTAGTTCAATCCTGATAACATCAAAGACAACTTGGAATAAGGCTTCTTAGCTCTATATTTGTAGTCCGTTCTGCTTGCTGTTTACAACATCACATATCTGTTTAATCATTTCTGTAATGTATCTGTTTGTTTTCTTATCACACAAATTGGTTCAAGAAAAATGTGATTACTGGAATCTTACATCTTTAGCCGGAAGAAACAGCCAGAATTGGCATTCCTGTCAGACAGACTCTTCAGATGTAACAAAGATGAGCATAACCTGAGAAAATTGATTGCAAGATGATATTCTTGTAATGAATCATGACAGGACAGCAGAAGAATCTGCATTAATGTTCCTTCCCTCTACCTTCACTTCAGTTTTTCATGGATCTTCTTTACTGTAGCTTATTCCTATCATGCCGGCTTTCATTTGTAATTTTAACAAAGTTCCAAATATTAGAATCCATAACGATGATCATGTTTGTATATGATCCCCCTCTTGTTTTGACAGTCTCCAAGAGACTGTAATTACTGATGTGAAAGACAGAGACATAATCTTTGGTAGAAAGGATAACTGCAGTTGAAGCCTGTCATCTTCAGTGGTTATGCAGCAATTCCCTTATTATTTTCTTGGAAGATGGAGCTAAAATCCTGCATGTAAAATTTTATTTTGATTTCATACTAAATAAACATTTAACCAAATAGATGCCTTTGATAAAATTAAAATTACAGATGCTTTCAAAAATTTTTTAATATAGATGTAACTGCTCCACTGGGAGTAGAAGTATCTACTGAACATGGTTGAAGATAGTATAAGCTTCTATTTCTTGTCTGGACTTGAAACTGATGAAACAATGAGATGTCACTGAGGATTCGAGTAAACAAAGAAGAGAGCGGCCATGAACAATTGGAATCTCCTGGTAATTTATAAAATAATAATAATACAAGTGGTTTAGAGCCATTGTTTTGATTAATATTAATGATTAAAGGGTGGTCATTAGAGCTTTTGCAATATTTATCCTTCAGTGAGAAGATTATTTAGAGATTGTAAAAAGAAAAAAAGAAAGGTCTAAGAAGTACCGATAAGAGGTTATAAAAAATGATATGATTATGTTGAAATTTGTTGAGGACATAACGCTCGATAGAAAACTTTGGTACATTGAGATAAGAGTAAAGTATCTCACATAGAAAGATCATTTTTTTTGTCTCACAACTCTTTTAGACATTTTTATTCTAATTTTATGCATTATATTCAGCTTAAACATGTATTATGTAGTATTTTTCTCTTAGTTATTTAATTTAAATATTATTTATTTAGACTAAATATTTTTTATAATCAATTGCTTAATTTATTTATTTACTTATCTCTTTCCTTGTTTGTGTATTTATTTAGTTATTTTATCTTTTATTCTTATTTTTTTCCTTGTTCTATATTTATCATATTATTTATTTTATTACTTATTTATATATATATACATACATATTTATTATTATTATTATCTTTTATGTCTATTTTAATATTTTAATATATTTTTTTACGTGTATCTATTGAAAACAATCACCAGTTGCACACAAGCAGTTGTTCCCAAACTAAGCGAATTAATCAATTAACAAATTAAAATCAAATATTGAAATTAATCCACTTAATTTTTGCAGGTTTTAATATATTTTCACATTAGATCATTCATCATTTTCAAAATTTTAGATGAGTTGCAGTAATGTTTATCTACAACCTTTTGAAGAGGAAAAACTCTTAATAAGATTGACTCTTATAATTAGATCACTCACATTTTCTTACATTTAATGTGTTCCAGAACGAGAAATTCTAGTATTTATTATTTTAATAATTGAACTCAAAAAATTGAAAAAGATAATTCTCTTAAAATATCAATTTATAGAGTAAAAAACCCTTAGATTCATTTGTAAAATATTTTCTTAAAAGTTCTGATGAATCTCAAACTCGTCCAAATTTTTTAAAATTAAGATAATTAGTATCATCAGTCCTCTTAATTTAATCGTATATAGACATTATGTTAGATTAAGTGGAGTTTTAATACATGAGTTTGATAATAACATAACTTAAAAGAAAATAATTGATAAAATCCGTTTATATAAATGAATAAATTATATACATATATATGTATAACAAAAACGCAATAGTAATACAAAATATACCAAAATTTTCATAATTAAGATAAAGTATGTCTCAACTTGTATGTCTCTGTGTGCTCCAAACTTTTCTGTACCCTAATTTTCTATTTATAGGGCCGGTTTGGTTAGACGTTAGTTAATAAAATGGCATAGAATGTATTGAAATGGAACGGTTTACAATAAAATGAAATGTAATATGGTAAAAAGTTGTTTGGAAGGGATAGAAAGGTTTATAATGTAATTTAGTAAAATGTTTTTGGAAGATGGGTGGAATGGAATGCAATATATGATAAATGACTATTATATCCTTTACATTAAAATAATTGTTGCACGAGGTTTAACGTTATGATTTTAATACAGAAATCATGTCCAATTAAAAAGTCACGGTTGTGACTTTAATAATAAAATAATAAATTTTTATTATTATTTTAAAATAGAAAATATATAAAAATTATTTGTCATTATTCACAACCATGACAAATAATTTTTTATATATTTTCTATTTTAAAATAATAAAAATTTTAATATTTTATTATTAATTATATACAATTTATTATATAAAAATATTATTATTAATTATTTAATAAATTTTATTATATTCTATTCTATGTAATTTATATTTAAAAATAATTTATTTATATTTTATTTATATAGAAATAATTGGTATTACGGTAAGGAGAAATAATTGGTATTACGAAAAATAATTGGTATTAAAAAAACTAATAAATATATAGAAATGTGTTGGTTGTTATTAGGGTAAGGAGAAATAATTAATATTACGAAAATTATTGAGGGTATATTAGTTAATATATTTATTAATTTACGTTCCATCCTAGTCCTCTTGAATTGGAGGATTCTTATTTTCACTGTTTATAATGGAATATAACGTAACTTGAAACCCTCCGTTTTTATCTCATTCTATTCTATTTCATTATAAAACTTTCTTCCAAACGATAGAAGTATGTTACGTTCCATTCTGTTCTATTATAAAATCCTCACTAAAACAGGGTCTTAAGGAAAGCACCGAAGGTACCATACAAGGGGCTTTTTAGCTCTCTATTTGTAGTGCTTTTCTGTATTCCATAGAAGAATGAAAATTTTGTTTATTCATTTTGTTTAGTATCTAATGCTTACATTATCAAACAAGTTCGTCCAGGAGGATGTAATTACTGGATTCTCAGCTGCAGGAAACAGACAGAAACGTACATGGTCACAACAAGAAAAATTATAATTACATGAGTTCCTCTACTCTAGGATTAGAACTGCAATCAATGATCTTCTTGCATATTTAGCGCTATTCGACCTTACTAATTTGAGTGTCAGAGTGTCCTGACCGGAAACACCCGACTCGTTTTTTCCAGACTATGATAATCTTCATGTTTTCCACAGCCAGAAATGGTATGGCAATATTAAACAATCAGCCAGAGTTAAACAAGAGCATTGTTTTCTTACCTCACACATCCTATCCTTAGTCTAATAGAATTTGCATTAGTTTTGAAGAGGGACAATCCCATGTAGGATCATTAAACTTGAGCATTGAAGACATTGCAGTAAAGATCTCTTGAACGTCACTTTGGTAAAATCAGTGAAAGCTTGACTAATAGACGTGCCAGGCCGTGTTCATCCAACAGACTCCAGGAAACAGCTTTGTTCTCTAAAAAAACTCCAAGATTACATAATCGTGTATATAAGCTATACACAACAATATGGTTAATTGAGCCACTTCTAGCTTCGACACACACCTTCCCGGCTTATCCCAAAATGGTGCTTAATGATAACAAGGACAGCAACGAAACAGTTAGTATGAAAGGAAAAGAAACTTGGTTACAAGCTGTCATGTAACATCGAGTTACCCGGAAGACAATCTCAATTTGGAAACAAAGATATAATTAATAGTTGGCGATAACTTGAAAAGGGATTTGCAGCACAAAACTTAGTTTCTGTCTTTCATGGCAATATTTTGTATGAAGAAACCTTATAAAGTTGCAGCTCAAGTGCAAAATCTGGAAAGTTTGTAAGTGTTGAAAGAGCAATTACCTTGAAAAATCCGAAGGATGTAGTTCTGCAATATGTATGTCATGTCGTATCGGTTGCTTAATACAAAATAACTTTGTTAACAACTGTTAATTTATTATCATCAAAATGCAGTTAGAAAAATCAAATAACCAACAAATAAATCAACAACTGAAATTTGGTAACAGAAATCAATACATCGAACTTAAGTTTGCAAAACTCTCATCCAGTTTAATCACTTTCACAAAGTGCAATAATTTTACACAAGATTTTACTGAGTTGACATCACTCACCTTTTGACACTATCCACTCGTCGTCATACTCTGTAAAGTATTTGTAATAGCCCAGATCACCAATCCACAGATATTGTCTGCTTTGGATTGCCCATTGGGCCAAGGTCCTTATGGTTTTGCTCTTCCCACACTCGGATTGAGTTCTGATACGGTACTATACCAGTATCGATCAATACTGGATTGAGTTCTGGTATGGTACTGTACTAGTACATATCAATACCGGGTACCATTTCGAGTAATTTTTTAAATTTATGAAATAGTCCTTGAATTTTTTAAAAAATTGCAAAATAGTTCATTGTTATATTGTGCAGTTATACTGTATACTTTTAACTCTGTCTCCGAAAATCATAATAATAAATAATAATCAAAATTAATACGAAATAACAATAATTTTTAAATATTTCACATATAAATAATAACCACAATTTATATGAAAAAAGACAATCATCATCATACAAACATAAAATTAAGAACAATACAAAGTATTTAAAATATTACAATTTCAATTTTCATTATATAATAAATAATAATTACATC
>JANQAP020000066.1:110795-121485 GCA_026874005.2 Erythroxylum coriaceum
CGATTATACCTATGATCGTATCTAGGTTGTCGTTTAATAAGAATGCTAGGATACATGTTCCTAGTCATTACCCTTAGGAGAGATTTCCCCAATAAATGTTTATTAATGATTGTAATTTTATGTCAAGGATCCATAATAGCATGATAATATTGGTGACCCGAAGCCAAGATATTTTCTCATTGATTTTTCAGATTTAATTGTTGCTTCCGAATTGTGATTTTTCTTATTATTTTCTGATATTGCTGTGACAAAACCCCCTATTTATTTTAGTTATTTGTGCCGTTTGAACTCATAATTTCATTACCGCAAAGATTCCTTGTGGGAACGATATCCGCTTACCGCTACTACATTAAATTGTTTTAATGGAAGTGTTTTCTTTTGAATTTGGTTGCAGGCGACATCATCACCACTTTCTGACACGCACTATTGTTATTATATTGTATGGACTTGCTGCATTCTTGGGGTTTGAATTTATTTTGTTGCTAGTGGTAGGCTTACATATGATCTGGGGTTTCAAACCTCGGGCCCCACATGCTTGTCACACGCTTATTTTGGGTCGTGACAAAGTTGGTATTAAAGCCTAGGTTACAGATTTACTACCTAGGATGTTCTTTTGTTTGTCACTGCGGACACATAGGAATCCATTTCTTTGAAAAGTAACTTTTCACAGAATACATTCATATTCTCACTGGTGGTACTGATCATTCTCTTCCTTTCAATTTCAACATGAAAAAACGTGTTTTTCTGAATGTCAGAAAAGCAAAATCGTGAGGGCCTTGACCCGATGGGCAACCCAAAGCTGACAATATCTGTAGGCGGATGGTCTAGGTTGTTACAAATGGTATAAGAGCCGGTTCCTGACCCTTTGTGCCAATGAAGACGTTGGGCCTTAAAGAGATGGATTGTGAGATCCCATATCAGTTGGAGAGAAGAACGAAATACACCTTATAAGGGTACGAACACCTCTTTCCTATAGACGCGTTTTCTTGAGTGTGGGAAGAGCAAAACTGTGAGAGTTTTAGCCCGATAAGACACCCAAAGTGGACAATATCTACGGGCGGGTGATCTGGGCTGTTATACTATTTCACTCCTAATAGCACGACCACCTCGTGCTAACCTTAATAGAGAATTTTGGCAACAATAATCGATAATAAATATGATAATAAAAACCCAAGTGAATGAATCAAAAGTAACATTAACACGGAAACAATTGAGATAATAACACTCCCCTAAATATGCAGCTTATTCAACTCAAAGTGTGGGAAGCTGTAGAACAATATCTGATGTGAATTGAGAATAACCATCAATCAGCCCACGCGCAGCAACTTCATGAAATCATCAACGAAATAAGTTTTACACCATCGAAACCCCACAAAAATATAGTTGCACACGCACCAAAACTTCTGCTCATTTTTCAACTCAAAGAACGATAATACAAATGTCCAAAAATCCATGTTTATGCATGTGGAACACAACAGCAAAGATTGCTCAAAATCTCCGAAACCGCAGCTGTCAAAGATAGCTCAAATTGCCAAAAATACAGCTGCCAAATTATAAAAAATCTGCTACATTATCTTCAAGAAAACATGGTGATCTTATCTCCAATAAATCATCACACAATCTTATCTTCAAGAATCACACACAAGGTAAATTTTTTATCATAATGATATACCAAATATATCCAACTACAAATAATGCCCAAAACAATTAATGAGACCAATATTTAACATACCTTAATATTCTCAGAAGATGCATTAACACACTTCTCTACAATTATTTCAGTTGACATTACAAAGGTGAATCGAGGAAACCATCGGTAGGTTAATGCCATAATATTGGTTTGAGTTGAAGATATTCTCAAAACCGAATTTGACAGGTTAGAATTCAGTTCCAAACTTGTACTCGAATACATTTCGTTGCAATATTCAATCTACAGACCTCAAAACAACAGAAGTTGCCCCCACATGTAACTCTCTTCCTTCAGTGAAGAGATCGTCATGTATACAGAGTATATGGCTACATTAAGTTGTAGTAATCATGAAAAACTGCACTACATCAATTGAAGACAGGACAGCCTTCAACTTCTATCCCTGGAGCAGTTGGACAACTTGCCAGAGCACAATGGTCAGACAACTCCAGACCCCACCAGGTTGGTCCCATGATGTCTTTGCTTTGCAATGTGAAATAGCACAAGATAGCCATGAAGGCCACTCCACCATCTAATCCACCTGATAGGATGTAGTTGTGTCGAGCCCACCAGCTCTTGTACCTCCTGTAAACAATGAAGTTGAACACAATTCCTACAGCAATCCAGCACATGTAGTTCACAGCTTTGGCTGCCGGCATGGCTCCGGCTCCTGATAGTATGATAGGCAAGTTGATAAGTTTTATCCACTTCTGGTTGGGGAACATGCGAGAGAAGATCCAGACTATGAATGGTCCAGCAAAGCCTATGAGAAAGAAATAGTTCATTCCGGAATAAAATCCTAAACGGCCAAAGAATCGCAGTGGTCCGACCAGGCCCCAGATGATCGAGGCATTGTAGGATATGTTGTCCCAAGGGCACGTCCAAGGGCTTCCAACTGGCAATTTGGAGGGATCACAGATATGAGGTATAGAGGTGAGAAGCCACCAAGTCGTTCCAAAGTAAACTGTCGATGCAACCAGAGTTCCTATCAACTATTCAATCCGAAAGAAACTTAAGTTAGTCTGCAATGGTTTCTGGTTTATTGGAATCTGAAGTTAGGAGAAGAAGCTTTTGGTAGTTAAAAGTTACCTGCGCTATGAACATTGACTTGGGAGGTATTTTCATGTAATGTCCTAGCTTGAAGTCTGAGAGAAAAGTGATAGCCTGGAAAATGCTAATGAAACCATAGTTCTTAAATACCATATTTGCAAGGGGTCTGCCTGGAAACAGGTATCCGATGATAAGCTCAGTGAGTACATTCAGTCCTGGTTGCTGCAATTATTCAAATTTTTAAAAAAAATGTTTTAAGAGAATCTGAATAACCTTGAAAAAACCTGGTGGAAACTTTACACTACGAACAATCAAGTTTACGGACCTGGTTAGTGGTAGCTGTTATGACACCAATTGGAAGAGTGAAAATGAAAGCCAAGCCACCAGCAAACAGAATGCCCCAGTAGGGAAGCTGTAACTCTCTGCCAAACCCTTCACAAGTAAGCATCGAAAGGCCTGTGACTACGATCAGTAGAGTGTAAAACCACCATTGAGGGACAGCATCATAGTTTTTCTTCATTATTCTAGTGTGAACATCTCCAAAATTGTCACCCATTGCTGCTCTAGTTTGTTTCCAAACTGTTCTGCAGATATAATAAACAAGCAGGATCAGCAGACTGTGACAGAATTTGCAGGCTAAGAAATGGCAGAACAGGAGAGGTACCTTCCGTAGAAAAGTGCGACATGAGACAAGGTAGCAGTCAAAGTAGCAAAACTTAAACCATAAGTATAAGCAAAGAAGATACTGAGGTGGACTCTGCTATAGCTGTTGTAGCCTTCTTCATTGAATTCAAATGTTGTAGAATTCAAAACTCTACTGACATTGTACTTTTGTCCCTTGTCGTCGAACACGTCTGCGGAGATGATCGGAAACCGTCTGGCTTCATACTGATTGGACCAGTAAGCTATGGGGATCAGAATGTATACAGTTATGAAGAACCCAACAATGGTGTTAATTATAGCAAACCCAGGAGTGGCTAAGGGAGATCCTAAGAAGCCAGATACAGTGGACCAATCAATTGCAAATGAGCCAATGCCAAGGCCACCACGTCCAGAACCTATCTGTTGAGCTGTGACAGAGTGCTTCCATTTCCAGCAAACAAAGGAGAGAGCAGTTATAGATGGAAACAGATAGTTTGGAACAACATAGTATGCAAAACTTGAAACAAGGACCACAAGGAAAAACTGCAGCCTTGTCAGGCCTCCTTTTCGCCTAATCTCAACTTCATGCAAGGCCCTGCAGGTTCAAAACCAAAATGATTATAGAACAAACTATCCATTCTAGTCATGGATGTAATATAAGCCTAGATTGGAGGAGGTACCTAAATAGGGAGACCTGAACAAGATTGGATGGCCACCACATGTAAGGTGAATCAACAAGAAACTTTCTGAATAGTCCAGCCCATCCAAATCCAAGCAGCTTCAGAAATAGGTATAACATTATCAGAATTTGCAGATTGTCTTATCATGGCATTACCAGTTTTCTGCACTAGGAACACAACTTGTAATATTTACTTCTGCATCTCACGTTACATGTGATGGTAGCAAAGGAAGAACAAAATTTATATGTCACTTAAAAGACTCTGAAATTATTCAAATAGCAAACTGAGTCTTGAAGTTGGTTACAGAACTCACCTGGGTTGATTGTGTTAACATCATCGCTGCCATTATATGTATCTTATGATGGTAGAATGCTTTGACCACTGTGATTATACTAACTGCATACACAAAACTGGATCCTGCGTTTGCAAGGATAGTGATGAGAACGTGCTCTTTCAGGTTGAAGGGTCCTGGATTTAATGAAAATGACCGTTTCGTTCCTGGAACTCGCACAAATTTGGTTGGCAATGATGCTGCCATGAATTTCCCTACTGGAAGAACTAGAATCTGAGCTATCACTGACGACACATATATTGAATTTTGACGGTAGCCAAAAAACTGGTTCAAGAAGGCCAAAGTAGCACAAGAAATGATCCCCAAAAACCATGTTCGAAATGTCAAGCATGGTATTGTTGGATCATCTGTAATGGGAACAGTGAGTCTCACTTGTTCAATTGGTGAATCATCTATCTCTTCTGCAAAATAAAATCAATGTAACAGCAAACCAAAAGGGTATACAGCAAATATTTGTATGAAGCCTTGGAGTCCAAGGATGTGCATTTATGACAGACAGTTCAGGCGCAAAATACCAGTCTCAAGCTTCTTGTCCTTGCCCAATGGCTTCAACTCATATGTCTCCGTGTGCTCCAAACGTTGCTCTAAATTCATCGTCGACTTCAATGAGAAAACGTAGCACCAAATTTACAACAAGATATGCTTCTTAGCTCTCTATTTGTACTCCTTCTCTATGTTCTTCTATATACAATGAAATATTTATTTATTCCCATTCTTTCTGTAGTAACTTTAGCTTTCGTTATCTACAAGTTGATTCAATTATTGGGATCTCAGCTGGAAACTACGCCTAGAGGTACTATAACTACGTCAGTTACTGTCCTACTAGACTAAATAAGAAGCTGTAAATGTTTTTCTTTTCTACTTCAAACACGGTTCCAAAAGAGTGGGGTAAACTTCATGTCCTCCAAATCCAGAAAAGCTGGTCTAACATATAAAACAATCAACCAAAGTCAAGCAATGCCATTCTTTTCCCATCTCACATATCCTATCCTTTGGTCTAAAACCATGTGCCTTGGCATGGAGAGTGAAAATGCCATTTAAGACTATTCAACTTGAGCATTGCAGACATTGCAGTACTAAGGATCACTTGGAAAAGATTCTGTTAAAATGACGCCTGTTTCGTCCGTAATTGCTGCAATCGTTCGTAACTGCTGTATAACTCGCAGTCCGCAATTCAAAACATTTCCTACCTACAAAATGGTCTTTGACAGCAATGTAATTATCTGTAGGAAAGATTACCGATAAAACAAGTAAAGCGTATTCCGAAGCCGGCAATATTCCTGCGTCTGGGAAGCTTGGCTAAAGGTTTGTCAGCTACGGCCATTACCAGGAAGATAATGACAATATGGAACGCTGAAATGAACACTCCACAGTTTCCAAAGCTACAGCTCAAAAACAAAATCTGACAAGTTTTATATCATATGAAAAGGGCAATTACCTTAATATTCTTAGAAGATTCAGTAACACTTTTCCATGAACTTTTATACAATTACTTCACTTACATTAGAAATGTATTTTCAGCACGACTAGAAAATTAGAGATGATCCAAGTTGTATCAGTTTAACTGTCAAGTCCAATTGAGTTTGGAATTAATCTTGATAAATTTTCTACTCGACCAATCATAGTAGTCAAATCTTAATCAAGTTAAGAGAATAAATTAAATTTGATTAAGTTCAGACTCAGATTAAATGAAAAAATGGAATCTACAATTATCACATTAATTTCTAAATGATTCTTTATGTTTTGTAAGGATTTCAGTATCATAAATGGCATTAATGATTGTAAAACATCGTTCCTTTCAAACCATCTTATCTGAATAGAAAACGTTGGTGTTCCCTGCCAGTTCTTGTAATAATAATTCATTAGAAAGCTGCCAAGTTTTGAGTTATGTTAACATGTCTCTTTCACTCACGAAACGTTGGATTTCTTTTCAAACGTGTACTGATGAATTATTGTAGCGTTTTTAACTTTTTTGCCTTTAATTTTCGATTGTATGACTGATATTTTGGATTATTTCAATAACAACCCTTAATAAATTAACTTGAAGAGTTTTTATTAGTGTACCACTTGAACAAGGCTAACCATCAACTCTAAACATCCAATTTTACAAAGGAAGTCTCATATATCACTTGAAGTACCCCTAATACCATTTTAATCTCAAAACATCCAATTTTACAAAGGGGGTCTCATATATCACTTGAAGTACCCCTAATGCCATTTTGATCTCTTCGTGGCTGTATGAAATATGCTTCTGAGCTCTCTATTTGTAGTCTTTTTTATTTTTAATTTTTAGCAACTATTGCTTTTCGTTATCCAACAAGTTCGTCCTGGAGGATGTGATATCCATTCTCATTAAACTACACCTATGATGTTATATAGATTGGCATAACAAAAGAATATGATCCTCTTCTTATTTCAAAGCCAAATATGCTATTTTTCGGGAGATAAATCGTAAGTGTAAGTGTATTCTTTCCTTACCTGCTAAAAGAAGTTTTTGCTTACTTATAAAAGTGAATGATACTTATGAACCCTAACCAACTCGCATACATGTTTAATTTAAAAGTCTGTTTTAAACGAGTGCTCTCCTATTCCGACTTCTCCAACGCCTCCGGTAGTACAGCCGAGATAACAACGGGTTCTCCATCCTTATCATAATGAAGCGACAGAAGTTTTGAAAATTCAAAAAATGTTACGATATATAAGATAAACCCAACTCATAACTTATACTGATTTGTGAACAAGATTCCAAGGAAAAGAGAACGGACATTGAAGGATCAAAAAGTAAAGTGGTGATGAATATATGGCTGACAGAAGCTAGCTGTCAAGAGATACGTGGAACATGAAAATGTGGAATATCAGAAGAAAACTCCGAAAAGTAGGTCAAAAATAATCGGTGTATATCAATGATCGTATATTTTGTCGAGCCACTCTTGCTTTGGCAAAAACAACAACATTATTGCTGATGTGTATTGATACTTACTCATCGAGCACATTTCTTCAGGAATTATGCATCAGGCCATATTTCTAACGTCAAGTAACAGCGAAAATACTAGGAAGACAATTACAGTTTGGAAACGAAGATGCAACGTGTATTTTTGAAACTCTGAAACGTAAAAATCTTTATTTCTTGCAGTATCTATACAATGATAACTTACAAACACTTCACTGTTTCTGTGCTTTGAATGCAAAAGCTGAAAAGTTTTATTAAGGTAAAAGAGCAATTACCTAATATTCTTAGAAAATGTAATAACACACTACTATAATAAAGCACGTTCATACGATTATTTCAGTTCTAGGTTATTTTTCTTAAACTACGGGAATTGAGTGTATTACTAAATTCCGATATATTAAAATTAACTTGTGAGTATTTATTAAATTAGGAGAAAATATGTTAAATATATAAATATAGAATTTATCCTTTTACCTTAATTTGTTTGACATTCGTTTCTATACTTGTCAAAAGTAAAGTTCCTCTATCCTTAACCAAAATCTCGAGTTCGAGTATTAAGAATAGATTCGCTTTAAATCTCGTGAGAAGAGCTTTGTCGCTCAAAAGAATCCTGTCTGACTCGAATCTGGATTAGTCGGTTGTCCATATGGCATCGGATACGAGTGGTTTAACCCAAAAAAAGAAAAGTAAAGCCCCTTTTATAGCTATTATTTCTTATCATATATCTAATATTGTGGAGAAGGGAACGTTTATTGTAATAATATTACTTTAGTAAACTTCCATAAAAAGAAATAGGAAATTTGCTCTTCTATTTTGTAAATCATAAAACCAAAAAAATGTAGAGTAGAATTCACCTTTGTATCAAATGGAGTTGTTAATAAAATTCTGAATCAGTAAACCATAGAAGATTTCAACTTGAATAATTTATGAACCATTAAACATGTCCCATATCAAATTATGGAATTTTATTATTATTTAGTATTTCCCCTTCACTTAGAGGAAATTTTTTTCTCAAAAATAAAAAAAAGAAATTGGGATTAAATATATTCACACTCTTAAATTATAGCTTGATGGGAAATTAGAAATGGATTTGAATCACCTTGTAGCAAAATAATTACGAAACATGTTTCTTTTCTTAAATTCTATAAATGATTAACACATAAATTATAATAAAGTATGAATTCTAATTCATACCTTATTCCGAAACTTAATCTTTTACTTTTTATTTCTCTAAAATTGTTTTCAAAATCGACCCATTTCAACCACTGTAGTCACACAAATGTCTGGCCTTGTAAGAAGAGAAAGTAAAAAGAACACAAAGGAAATTTCCACTGCCAACTAATATGAGTTGTCTTATACTTTTTGTTGAAACAGAGTACCCCACAATCGTTTGATTTATTTCTGTTATAACAAAATGATTCACATTCATTCACCAAGTTTATATATAAACATTTACAGAGATGAAACAAAACAACCATTCCTTTCATAAATCTTTACGTGATATCAGAGCTTCATCTATGACCAACGTCAATGGATCTCAACTATGGCTCATCAGCTACTAGTCAAAATGCTTCACAATCTTCTACCCCTTCTCTTGATTTTTCCATCTTAACAAAAACCTTAAACTTTAATCTTCATATTAAGCTTGATAGGCAGAATTTTATCAACTAGAGAGCACCAGTATTTGCAGCCACAAGAGCTCTTGAACTTGAAAGTTTCATCACCACTGCACCTCCTCCTCAGTTCATCACTGCAGAAATGAATCAAGCCACCAAAAACCCAGAATACAAAGCATGGTGTAGAACATATAAGTTGTTGCTATATTGGTTGTTCTCAACCATTGGAGAAGAAGTGATCGGGCAGGTAAACCATTCTAATTCATCCTACCAAGTATGGCAAATCCTGGAGAGTCTTTATGCTCAAACTTCCATGGTTAGAGTCCTGCAACTAAAACATCAACTCTCGACAATTAAAAAAGGATCACACACCATATTTGAATACATATAAAAAGTTAAATCCATAGGAGATTCACTCCAAGTTGCTGGACATGTCCTCACAAAATATGAACAAATATTAAGTGTTCCCAATGATCTTGGTCATGAATATGATCATGTTATGATTTATTTAACACACTCCATGAAAACTTCAACTCTAAAAGAAGTACAATACTCTCTCATGATGCATGAAACAAGGATAAAACAATTGAATACAATTGCTCAGGCAGATATTTCATCACTTGCTACCAACCTTGCAAACTTACAACAACAATAACCAGAACCGAGGTGGAAGAAGTGGACTTAGAGGCAAAGGAGGTTATGGAAAAGTAGGCAAATGAAATGAAAATAGAGTTTTTTGTCAGCTTTGTCACAATCCTAGACATGAGGCTCTAAAATGTCACAAACGGTTTGATATATCGTGGCAAGGCAACACTACATAGTCATGGAAACATAATAACTCCATTCATCAATCTACACAGAATAATGCACAAAGTAACCCTCAATCTTACTTAGCCCTCAATCAACAAGGTTATCCCTCTTCTGAAGCAATCAGTGACAGTACATGGTTTATAGATAGTTGGGCTACGAATCATGTAACAGCAGACCTCAACAAGCTCTCAATCAGCTCAGAGTATGCTGGCAAGGACCAACTTACTATTGGTAATGGTAATTCTCTTCCTATTGATAATGTTGGCTCTTCTCATATCCATTTCCAAGACAATATACACACACCTCTTGCATTGAAACAAATCATGCATGTTCCAGATATAACCAAAAACTTACTGAGCATATCTAAACTTACCAAAAATAACAAGATTACTGTTGAGTTTACTGATGTTAATTTTCTGTTTAAGGACAAGGTAACAGGGACGGTTTTGCTCAAGGGAGTGCTTCAGGATGGCCTATATAGCCTTGAAGCTACCACACCACAAAACAAAACTAGGCCAATCATACAACCACATCCTACTCATAAGTCTAGTGATTTTCGTTTTTCAAAATACATAGATTTTTCTTCTTCAAAAGATAGCCATTGTGAGGCAAACTTAGCACATAAGGATGTTAATGTTTGGCATGCCAAACTAGGACACCCATCTTGTTGGACCCTGAAATTTTTCTTAGAAAATTTCGAGTAGTACATGAGAAGTGTAGATAGATTCATGTTTTGCTTTGGTGTTTTTGGTAGTAAGAGACTATGAAATGGGAGGAATTAGGGTGAAAGTGATGAAGAACACGTATATATATATATGTGTGTGTATATGTTCTGTTATTGATGTTCATAATTAATCATGGACTATAATATCTTTATAGATGATATGGAGTTGAAAATGAAGT